>JAECMU010328805.1:0-10803 GCA_016106625.1 Dracogyra subfuscus
CCCAGAGCAAGTTTTTAATGGACTCAATGGGTAGGTGTAAGGCCACTACACCCTCTTCTCTCTCACTAACCACTAACCAACTAACAATAACCCATTGTCCTTTGACAGACAGCTAAGATAGCTGAGGTGTGTGCCCAGAACAGCATGCTTGAACCTTAATTGGATATAAGCATGAAAATGGAAAGTGGAAATCAAATGCTAATAAAGGTGTATTTGTTGCTAATAATAAGACTATTTGTCAAAATTACCAAATATTTATCATCCAATAGCCGATAATTAATAAATATATGTACTCCAGTGGTGTATTTAAACAACAAACTTTAATAAAAGTGTATTCATATATTGGGAAAAGATAATTATAGTATTTTCCTAAATAAACATTGTCACATATTACTACCGATACCAATCAGAGCAGCAGCTGCTTTGACTCTGAAATATTTAGTGTACCTCAAGCTATGAAATGGAAGTCACTGACTTAGTCCTTAATATATTCAATTACTAGAATTAACTAGCAGTTTGGCACAGTATCATGTTTTCCATAGAAACTGGACAAGGCATGGTAGACTAAAACGTTTACGGGAATTTTCAGCATTTTAGGGCACATTTTTTTCCATTAAAGAAAAAAATGAAAGAAAAAAAAAATGTAACTAATGTGCTTGCTTTAATAAATGAATTTCAAAATATATAACAGACATTTTATTAATTAATAACTCATTTTTAGTGTTTAAGAAATATTGAAAAAGGCTTGTTTAGTCTTGGGGCAGCATGGCTCTGATTAAGACAAGATGGAGTTAAGACTATTAAAGTATGGTGGTATCCTAAAACAAGCTAGGGAAAATACTAAATGTATGAGTAATGTGTTAGAGAGTACAGGACACATGGTCAGCAGACCCTGTAAGTGTATACCATTCATGTCACATGTTAATATTGTACAGTATACAATCTACAATAACATAATATTTTTGTTTCCATTTGTAGCAGAATCTGGGAAGACACCTATTACCATTATTAAGAAGTTTGACATCACAGGTAATAAATACCACATTTTCTTGCTGTGGTTATTGACTGATACTATACACTATTAGATATTAAGCGTAATACATGTCTTGTTGGTTAATGCAATATTGACAGATTTGTTAAAGGTGCATTCTTTGTTTTTTACACGTATTTATGAAAAATAACAATACATTTATCAGTCCCACGTGTAATCTTGGCATAATTAACTCAAGAATATAAAAAATTGAGTGTGTTGTTTCCACATAAACTGGTTTTCTCAAAAAGCATTGTGAAAACTATATAGTACATAGAAAATATTTATATCCATTTAAATAACAGGAGATTCAGGGGTTGCACTAATACAGTTTAATGAGTGTGAAGTGGTCATTACATTAAAAAATGATTGACACTTGTATCTTCATTTTTCTTTGTTTTGTTTTTTACAGTAGATACAGATACTGACGAGGAGAAACCTAAAATTGGGCGCAAACTGACAGGTTAGATTTGTGTTATGGTTGTGTGTTGCTAAATGAAAAGTTATAAAAATGTCAGTGATCTCTTTGCAAAGCTTCCATCTTAGCCATGTGCTTGAAAGTCGTATTTTGGAGTAATTAACCTTCTTCTTGTGTAGTATATCAAAGGTAGTTTTTTTATACCATGTAAATAAAAGTACTATTTTCCATAAAGCACTTTTTTAACATACATAAACATCCCTGTATCTCCAAATTTTCACAATGAATTCTACTCACCTGCTGCAGAGACATTTGTGTTTGCTACTAATAAAATAAAAACAGAACAGTTAGACCACCTCTATGTCAATATGTTTCATTGGACGTCTGAATGAGTCCCTTGTCCTTATTTTATATATACTGCATACTATTGTCAGGATTAAACAATGTTCAAGTGCATATTATGTCTTAAAATAATGTCCATTCAACATGAAATGTGTAGTGGACATTTTCTTTTAAATAATAGTAATAATAATAATCAACAGCAACAGAAATCTCGAAGGGCTGTCAAATTTACCCCACCCTATCAACGTACAGATAGGTTTACATGTGACAATTGGGTTAACATTTATTTTAATGGTGTTATTTTTCACATGTAGTATTAATTTGGAATTTATTGACCACCATATATCATTTCCAGTTGTTTGGATTCTTGTTTTTGAATATTGGTCATTCAGAAGTTATCTGGATGTTCAGCTTCAAAATATATACTGCATCAAAAAGGTTATAATATTACAGTATATCTAAGTAAATTAA
The DNA here is from genome assembly GCA_016106625.1 of Dracogyra subfuscus. Taxonomy (NCBI): domain Eukaryota; kingdom Metazoa; phylum Mollusca; class Gastropoda; order Neomphalida; family Peltospiridae; genus Dracogyra; species Dracogyra subfuscus. The sequence goes on from JAECMU010328805.1 coordinate 2,262, forward strand.
ACTGAAAATCTCACTATATATTGAACTTAATGTTTATAATTTAATGATATATAATACATTAGGTTAAGTCTCTGTTAAGAAAAATATTGTTATACAAGATCATTGCTTATCCATGCCAAAATCCATACTGTGAGGATATATGAGTGTCCGATAACATGTTGTTTACTCTGTTTATAATATTATGTCAAAATAAATTATTCTGTTTTCAGCAAGAAAGAGTTTGGGTGGATCACTATGGAAGAACCTTCCCAACCCTCGGGGTGTCGATGAAAAAACGTCCCACAGTAAGCTGATTAACATTTAATAACAGGACTCGAACTTAACAACAACACTGACGGCAGTTGCCATAGTTGCCATATCAATTGCAATAGGTCTGGAGCTTTCATGATAACAATTTTTGCCACCGGCTAAAAATTGTTGCCATTGATTGCTGGGATAGTTTTTGGTTTTTATGGTTGTTACAAAAGTTATTGATTTAGAACAGCTGCAGGCAAGCATAATGAAATTTAACATAGGTGAGCATTTTACCTGTGGAAGATTTATTTCAGAATTACTGTAGGTAACTAGTTCTCAAGTTTGTGTTCTGCTGTAGGTGCTTCAGTTAGGTTGTGTCCACGACTTTGGTACATACACAAGAATAGATTTGAGAAATTAGTTGTTACACAGATGCATTAAAACTATAAAATAAGTTTAAAAAAATAATAATATTGAAAATAATTAGAGAATATAGCGTTTTGGATAATAATAATCATGGCTGGACCATGGAATTGTTTGCTGTCAGATGATTAGGGTTAGGTATAGGGTTAGAATAGTTGGACAAACATCTAAGTTTACATCTGGGTTCTATTATGATGCATACAGCAAGGAATGTGCCTTTTGTTGCTGTTAAAAATATGTTAACAAAAATTATCACAAAAAATCCTTTTTTATATTTAAAATGCTAGCTATGGGAGTGGGATATAGTTTACCTGAAAGTGAAGATGATAGATTAAAAAACAATGTTTTTTGTGGAGAGTGTTGAGTCAGTAATTCATAGCTACAAAGTTAACAACATATTCACCATTACCCAGAATTAACCAAGTCTAGGATATTGAAAACTAATTGGTAATATTGATGTTGTTACTGTTTTTTTTAGAAAAACCTAAGGAGAATGAAGAGGAGGGAGATAAACGACCAGGCACGCGGTACTATTTCAAAGACGGACAGTCGTGTTACATCATGGATGCCAAGTCCATGGGAAATATTGGCAGATACCTCAATGTAAGTACTCAAAGTAGATTATTTTTAATGTTTGTTCATCAGGACTCGTATTGTAGAGTATTTCAATGTCTTATAACCAGTTTCAATCCATAATAATAGACACTAAGTTTGGTTAAGTTACAAACCTGTAACTCGATTGGACAACGTTACAAGAGAGTGAAACACGAGCCTGTGATGTTGAAATGGTGAAACAGACTAAAATTTTACTCCATAACTGTTATTTCTGTTATGTGGTTTTAAAAATATGAAAATGCATTTTGTGGTATTGGAAACACCAGGATGACCAGAAACCTTTTGTTTGTACAGAAATGGATTAACTAAATAATAAAATATAAGTCATGTTTGATTACAGTGATTATAAATGGATATAATAGTAAAAAAATCCCTTAGTGTTCATAAACTAGGGTCTGTCCCGTTAAAGCCAGTGTACATTTTGTTAATGAAATAAAAATATGGTTAAAATATCTCATGCAAAATCAACAGTTTATATACACTTTAGGAAAGGATGGAGAGCTCTAATTGTGAACTCAACATGCCAGAATATCAGTGAAATATAATATTAATAGTGACAGATATGACAGCATTCCAAATGCTTAATTATTGTTAATTTGTGTGTTTATTTTACAGCATAGCTGTTCTCCGAATGTGTTTGTGCAGAACATCTTTGTCGATACTCACGATCTCCGCTTCCCTTGGGTGGCTTTCTTTGCTGGAGAGTAAGTATTGTTCTCTCCACAGTTGAAATTACCAGTAGTAAGTCTACTGTGTCTTTTTCTATGTTACTGTATACTGATGGAAAGAAATAAGGGATCACATAGCAATAACCGCAAATAGTGAATGCAAACAAAACCTCCATCCATAATGTAATATAGTTAAACATGATCCATTCCATTCAACCTTGCATTACTATAACAAATCCTCAAGTGACATCTTTGTATTTGATACAGTGATACTACACAAGAAGTGCTACCTTATCTATCAGTATATATTAAAATACATTTTAGTTTTCAATAATAATGATTTGATTAAAAAATATCATTTCAAAGAAATTGAATTGACTTGGGTTCCCTGTTTATTTTTCTTAAGAATTATATTGGGGCTTATCCAAAATTAATCTCAATGGAGTGGAAGGCATTAATTTTTACTATAAGCCCACCCCAGGCTTCTAGATTATGGTAGCCCCACTCCCATGGCTAGTGATATTCACTATCGGGCTAATAAATAACTACCATATCTAGTCCGATGGCTAGTGGAAAAAACCTTGTCAAATGCTGCACTTACATATTTTGTAAATATGAATATCCTGCCCTAGTTTCCACCTCGATCTAAGGTTGTTTAAGCTCTATCGTCCTCTTAAGTGACATATACCTGATTATTACTATTACTAAAATTGTATATATTTAAAGTAGGGCTAGTGAATTTTTAATCCTGGCTAGTACATTTTTAAAATCACTGATCCCATGGCTAGTGGATTTTTATAAAATTCTAGAAGCCCTGCATGACCCCCATCCCCCATTCCTCTCAGAGTGTACTACTTCTAGTCATGTACAGGCTTGTTCTTTCTCTTTGCATCCATGGCCTGGATGTCTTCCCTTTGTTTATAAATGTGACACTATAATGTCTGTTTCAGGTACATTCGTGCTGGTACTGAGATGACTTGGGACTACAACTACGAAGTTGGCAGTGTGCCAGACAAAGTGTTATATTGCTATTGTGGATCTCCTCAGTGCCGAGGTCGACTTCTATAAATGTGAAACACTCAACACACATGTTGACTTCTATAAATGTGAAATTCTGAACACACAGGTCGACTTCTATAAATGTGCAACTGTCAACACAGATTGACATCTATAAATGTGAAACTGTCAACACACAGGTCGACTTCTATAAATAGGACACTCTATTAAAAAACCAGGTTGACATCTATAAATGTGAAACTCTTATCAACAAACGGATCAACTTCTATAACTGAATCTGTCAACGCAGAGGTCAACTTCAATAAATGTGAAACTGTTAACACACAGGTCGACATCTATAAATGTGAAATTGTCAACACACAGATCAACGTCTATAAATATGAAACTGTTAACACACAGGTCGACATCTATAAATGTGAAATTGTCAACACAAAGATAAATGTGAAACTTAAAAAACAGGTTGACATCCATAAATGTGAAACTCTTTATCAACACACAGTTCGACTCCTATAAATGTGAAACTCTTTATCAACATATAGATTGACTTCTATAAATGTGAAACTCTTTATCAACACACAGTTCGACTCCTATAAATGTGAAGCTCTTTATCAACACATAGATTGACTTCTATAAATGTGAAACTCTTTATCAACACATAGATTGACTTCTGTAAATGTGAAACTCTTTATCAACACATAGATTGACTTCTATAAATGTGAAACTCTTTATCAACACATAGATTGACTTCTATAAATGTGAAACTCTGTCAACAAAGAATCTTAGACTGGTGCTTCATGTCATGGGAGTGGGATGATAATGATGTCTGAAGAAAGAGTTGCTCTGAGATTTCCTTTTTCAGAGACGATGGAAAACATTTTCTCACCAGAAAGCTAAAGACAAAAAAAAGAAGATTATAAGAATAATTTCTTACACACCCGTTGGTAAGAACACCATGCATTATTTTTGGTAACACATAGTTGTTTACACACGTACTTGTGTTAATAATTTCAAGACATGCAACTGGGTGATGACCAGGTCACCAATGCCATACATCCAATAAACAAACAGCACTATGGTGTATAGTTAATCTGGCAAACGTGTGTCTGTGATACTTAAGTCAGCTACAAGTGCAGCGGCTGTAAATAACTTTTAGTAAAAAAAGATGTTAAAATTAGCTTAAAAGCTGTTTTTTGAGGATATGTAAGAAATAGAATAATACATTCGTGTTCATTAGATACTATTTATCTCACAACTCATGAGATAAATGGTATCTAACAGATACTTAGTATTATTCTCTATTTACATTGTCCATTGTAATGTTAACAGTAAAAAGTTATTTTTTCACAAAAGTAAATTGTATATGAAATAATTTTTATCCTTTTTGTTACAGTATTATTAGTTGGGGTTTTATTAGTTAACAATATTAATTGAAGTTTATAGAAATGTAAATGAGATGGTTGTCATGGCTGTTAAAGTGGATTGAAGCTTTGTTTAATAGAAATGGTAAAAGGTATCTCTAGTGAATGTATACAAATCAAATAATTTAAAACAAAACAATCTTTATCATCATCACAGAGAAAATTCAGTAACTACTTTTAGCACATTAGTAATTTCATTGATGAAGGCTGCAGTTTATAAACCACTTAGCAATGCCCACAGTGGATGTTTTGTAAGACTGGATGTTTTGTAGGCACATTCTAAATGTGGCATTATACAACCTTATTGTATTTGTGGTCTTGTTTGCATTGTAATCTGTTCTTAAAATAACTAAGGGTGAAGTAAAAAAAAAAAAAAACCCATAGTACTGTAATATATGGTCTTCTCGAACTAGACATATTGGTACTTTGTCTTTCACTGGAAGAGGAGCAACTGGTTAAATGACAGGAGTGGGGTGCTGTGTAAAATATGGCACTATAATATAGAGACCAATCCAGGCTAGACAAAAGTGGTAATTATTATATATTTCTGCAAGGGGAACAACTTTCCTATCACCTGAATCTCACTGGGTACAACCCTTGCAATAAAACCTTTAAGTCATAAATACAAAATGTGTGAACCATATATGCTAAGGTCCCTGTATGCTAATCAGTAATCTTTAAGGTGGTGCAACAGAAGGATATTCTGTCCTTGACTGCTCTTGATGATGTATTAGTTGAGGAAAATAACTTTATGAGGTGTGAAAACTGTAAGTGTCTATTAGACACAGGAACACTCATGGCCCAAAGCAATTGTTAGGCAATTACATTTCTTGTAAGTACGACATCCCCAAGGCTTTGTAGGTGATTGAACAACCGATTAAGTGTTAAAAATTGTTGAACTTAAGTTCATGCGGGAGATAATATCACAGACTGAAATATTACTACCACAAGTCTTGAATAACCACTTTTAAAAGATCCATGCATGACTTGTAACCATTGTAACACACTTAATTTTTTGAAATTACAAATATTAATGTTTGTTACCTAGTGTTTTTCTGGTTCTCTCTGCATTTATAGTAGGTCAAACTGGATTTTACCTCTAATTATATATTTAATAGTACACAGTTATTGGGATAACAAGTCGTTTTATCTGCTACAAAGAATTTCACTATATCTTAAACTTCAGCATACCATCTTACAACTGGTTTCTGGCAGGCACAATGCAGAAAGTTTGTGATTATAAAAACATGTTATGATTAAATTAAAACATTTGTTTGTAGTGAATGTTCATTAATTGCTTCTGATAACCATTTTGTTTTTGAATTATAAAAAATATAAGCAAATTAATAACGTTTTTGTTGATGAAACAGTTGATGGATTTTGCATTCACTTTTTCAGAAAATTATTTGCTTTTTATACTTTGTTTTCTTATTATTATTTCACATTATGGTGGGAAAGAAGGAAATAAAGTTAAACAGTGAAGTTCATGAAAATCTGTATGCAAGAAATAATTATTCCTAAGCATACAAGACAGGGGAGGAACAGAGCTGGAGCAAACCTTTAAATTCTGGTAAAGAAAAACGAGGAGATATTTTGGGCAAAATTAACTTGCCTGAATCCTTTTCACTCTGTAATTCCATCATTCAGTCGACAATATTGGTTGTAATCCATGTAAAAATGTGTATTAGTCCATTTGCAACCCTATTTAGCTGTTTGAGGGTAACGAAAATTTGAATAAATTAGCCTGCTCCCCAACAAAAATGGAAGCCCGTTATGAAATTAGTTCTTTAAACAGGCTGGGTTTTTTTTATATAACATGGTTTTTTCAACACATACGAGAGGTATTGATGGAGGTGACGTACATTGATGGTGATTAATCATACGACTCCTCAATCCGTTGTGTGTTCCACCAATGACTGAGCCACGTCTGATCCCACCTGTCTGTATTCTACCCATTTAAATGGATCTAAACAATTTGGATTCTGTAAAAGTACAATATGGAAGGAAGAAAATTCAGAGTAATGTTTTAGAGGAATGCCAAGTTGAACTTTGTGTTTGTGGAGTTAATTATAAAATTCTTAATACATTAAGACTCCAGGCCCGGTACTTAGAGATATGTTTAGAGTCTAGGCTCAAGACTAATATAGTCCGAGACTTTAACATCATAGCAACACCAGGGACCGTGCTTATAAATCTTAAAAGTGTAGACTTTAATAAAGTCCAAACTTTAACGTAATGCTATTTCATTAAATTCTAGACTTTAAGGTTTATAAGCACGGGGCCATACATACGTGTGACATTATTAAAGGTTGCGAGTCCAAACTTTTTAAAGTTTATATAAGCATATGGCCTCGCCTTGTATAGGAGTGTTTTCATGTATGTTTCGTGCTTGTAGTGAATATGTTCATTCTGTAATCATCATAACCGTTTGAAGAGGATGTTGAATGGTTTTCATCAGTGTTCATCATAACTGAATATGTATATCATTGTATGGGTGAAAATAAAATTTTCATCGATAGTGTGTTGTATTTATTTTGTGTTGTTCGTCATGATCATGGAGGAAGACCTGCACCAACGTTTATTGTATAATGCATAAACGAATGAATGTTTAACGACACCCCAGCACGAAAAGTACACCGGCTATTGGGTGTCAAACTATGGTAATGGAAAAACAGTGTGATGGTCAACCTCAATAGAAAAATTCAACAGTTAAATGAAAACAGTGTAAAGAACTGTACAAAAATACAAATATCACAGATACACACTGACTTTTACTCAACATTTTAATTTGTGCTGTATTGGTTAATTCTCAAAGAGAATGTTACACCCCTGCACCACGATGAGGTTACAGCACGCGCAGGGGCAACGTTTACTGTGGTCCCAGTCGAGAGTTGAATTGCATCAAATGTAACACATGGCCTGGTGTTTGAAAGGAACGGAATTTTTGTTTAACACCAGCTCACCACACTTCAGACCACAGCTATTTGGTGACTAGCGTGGTTGTATCTTACCAAAACACAGTAAAGGATTTTTTATTATTAAACATTGTCATAAAACTTAAGCAGTACCAAACCGTTTCAATAAACCATGGTTCAAGCAAACTTGCAAAGATGCAATCAAAGAGCGAAACAGGACCTTCGTGAGGTTCAAATGTAAACCTACCAGGGATAACCTAAATACGTACCGCATTGCTTGGCAAAGGCTCGTAAAGCTATTAGTTAAAAAAAAAATTGGACAAATTATATCTCCAAGTTGAGGTCTCAAACAACTCTGTCTGGAATAGGATATGTAAAATCATGGGAAAAGAATCCAATAATACAGTTCGCCATTTGTCTGTCAGTGACACGGATGTGACGTCTTATCGTGACATTGTTGATGCATTAGCAGACAATTTCTCTCATGACCCTCTTTCAGTAATGATGATTTTACATGTAAGAAATAAAGCTAAAAAGCAACCTATTAACTGTTCATTAGAAAATGTTGTAGTATACAAAAGACATTTCTCTTTGGAGGAGTTGCCCATGATACTTTAGTAGGACCAGATGAAATACAATATCAACTCTTAAAACACCTGAATCATCCTTAATGGTTCTGTTAAATATTTTTAACACAATCTGGATTTCTCGTGACATTCCTTCCGATTGGAGAAACGCTATTGTCATTCCTATTTTTAAAACTGGTAAGGATCCAACAAATCCTACCAGTTATCGTCCTATTGCTTTGACAAGTTGCATTTTTAAAATCATGGAAAGAATGATCAACCGTAGACTTGTCTGGTATCTTGAGTCCAACAAATTGCTTACTAATGTGCAATGTGAGTTCAGATCTAGCACGGTCGATCATCTTGTTGATTTGAAACGTTTTGTAGAGAAAGAAAGAAAGACATGTTTTATTTAACGACGCACTCAACATATTTTATTTACGGCTATATGGCGTCAGACATATGGTTAAGGACTATACATATATTGAGAGAGGAAACCCGCTGTAACCACTTCATGGGCTACTCTTTTTCGATTGGTAGCAAGGGATCATTTATATGCACCATCCCACAGACAGTTGATACATACCACGACCTTTGATATACCATTCGTGGTGCACAGGCTGGAACGAGAAAATAGGCCCACCGATGGGGATCGATCCCACACCGAACGCGCATCGAGCGAGCGC
>JAECMU010328924.1:0-25664 GCA_016106625.1 Dracogyra subfuscus
CGGAAACCACCTTGAGGTAAGCCTGGAACCGTTCCTCCGGTAGTGAAGTACAAATGTCACATCATGACGAAAGATCGCAGGGTACCCTACAACCCGGGCAAAGTTCATGAGGGTCATCCCCCGCCATGAACTTTTTACATCGAAGACAGGATCGAACGATCCGCGGTGTAGAAACGTCTGACATTGTAATAATTTCTATAAAATAGAAAGAAAACAACAACGTAAAACATAAACGGTATCTAAAAAGATACCGCCATCTTTGCAAAGGGCGTCTGACAAGACGCTCAACTGTCAAAAGACAAGAATACGTTTAATAAAAAACGATAAGTAAGTACGATACGCGAAAACGCGAACCGATAAAATAAGCACGAAGCTTATTAAAAAAAAAAAATAATATAGACGGTACATAAATAAAATGTAACCAAAAACACTGCCGACATTTCATTATAAGAAATGGCGACCGTGTCGTTCTGACAAGAACGAACATTTCACAAACACTATTTCAAAGGAAAAGTGAATAACGCGAAACGGAGAATAAGCTAACGAAAGCTTATTAGAATAAGGCACATAAAATCATGATATAACGAAACACGAAAACCAAAGGCAAGAAAAAAACCAAAAACAGGTTGACTCAAACAGAGCCAAGGAAAACACGTCCAGACCGTAAGGCGAAGTGGAAAAGAAGGAAGATACAGTCACGTGACCGGAACTAGAGAGCAGTATACAGTGGAAGAATTTAGGCCATTCCATTGGCTTTAGGGATATTCGACCAGACCACTCCGTGGGGGGGAAATTGCACTTTGTTTTGAGGATCGGTAATGTTAAAAGAAAAATATTTATGTGGAGAGGTTCGATTACACAACACTGCAAAATAAAGTGCTGGAAAATGTCTTGACATCCTTAAAAACACTTACAAACATTTACAGACTTTCCTGAGAGATATTCCAAGTTGTGTCAGGAAATGGTCAACACTATCAATCAGGGATGTTGGACAAACAAAAATCTAGAAAACATTTCAGGGTTTTAAAATGTAGTAATCACTATAACCTATTCATCAAAGAACAAGAACAAGGACAGTTTAGGTATGAGAAAAATCTGGAATTCTTGGAAAATCTGGAGGTTTTTCATCTCTGAACCAGTATATTCTGTGGAGTCACCGGCATACTGTATTCCATGCTTGGCTACCAGTAAATTGAATTAGGGTAGAGTTTAGCTGTGGATGCTGAAAAACGCTTTCTTTCCTTTTTTGTTCTTTACATTAAAAACTGCACCAGGAACAGCTTTGTTATTCCAAAGAATATTTGAGTTCCTAACATGTCAGTCACCCGACAGTCAGTATATAAAGGTGATGCCACATGTATAGCAACTGTTAAAATAATGCTGTCTTGTCACAACTGGCCATTCACATACAAGACATTTGTATCATGTAGCATCTCCTTAAAGAGACAGACCCAAGGTATATTTTTTACTATTAGAGCCATTTATGATCACTGAAATCAAACATTACTTAGATTTTAGACTATCCATGTCCATATAGCTGAAGTGTTTCTCATCATCCTGGTGTTTCTAATACCACAAAATGCATTTTTCATATTTTTAAAACCCCACGTGCGTCTGAGAAGTAATGATTATGGAGTAAAAATTTAGTCTGTTAAGGGTATTACAAAACCACAGACTCTTGTTTCACTCTGTTGTATCCTAATTTGTTATATGTTTGTAAATTAACCAACTTGGTGTCCATTTTTACAGATTGGAACTAGGGCCTAGGTGAAAACTATGCTGTAGTGTTTAAAAACTAGGGTATGTCTCTTTAACACTTTATTCATGTCATTCTGTGTTCCTTGTATAAAATCGGACTGGAATCAGTTTATTCCTGAGATATTTGAGTTCCTGACACTGTATCATCATCTCCCGACATCTGGCTGATGTCAGACAGTTTGTGAAAGAAAGGTTTGTTATGCAGACAGGTGGAGCAGTCCACAGGTAGCGTCTCATCCATCTCGGACAACATGGAGGTCATGTCCTCCTTCGTCCGCTGTGCCGGGGACTGTCTCGCCATCCTCACCGCTTCACTCTGCAACAAATACAATCATTCAAACAGTTAATTGTATATACTGCTGACTCTCTCCCCCCCCCACACACACACACACAACCACCCATTAGCCAATATATATTTTTGTGCTGAAGTGTTGTTAATAATTAATTAATTCTCTTCTTTTTCTCCTAATTCTTTTTAATTCTTTTTATTTCCTACTGATCTGGCAGCTCCTACTGTTACAACTGCCAAATGTCAGACATCCAGTTTAGTACAGGGATGTGAGAGGGACTGGAACAGAAATGCTTACTTTCTTCCCAAGTCGAACAAAAGCTTTCAAATAGTATATCCTGGATTGGACAAAAGTGGCTAATCGCAGTGAAGCTGATGAAATCCAGCTAAGGGAATGTACAACACACAAATACTAATTGTGATCGCAGGATACTATGTTCGATCTAACTCATATGTGCAGTGTGGCAGTCTTCGTCAGCCAATAGATGAATCGTTTTGGGGGGATTTTTCTTTAGACGAAATGGAAGAGTGCATTCCCGTGTAGCTCTCACATCCCTGTAATTAATCAAAGTGTTCCAACTAACTTGAACTTTAACATACCACCGACTTTCAGAAACCAGCAGCACAGAATGGCTGAGGTAGATCCTGTGAATTAATATGTGAGTGAACGCTTTTCCATGCTACAAGCCACTCAGACTGTTAAAATCAGACACAGACACAAACCTTGAGGTAGTTGATGACCTTGAGAGGTCTGGACTGGGACAGTGTTGTGGCTCCCGTGTTTGTAATCAGCTCAAGGATTTCACACAAATCACGAACACCAAACATCGGAATTTGTTTCGACACTCCAACCAGTTCAACAACTATCTCTCCACTTTCACTGTCTGAAAGGGAAGAAAATAAGCATTTTAGGAGTACTGCTAAAGCAATACATGTCCCCAACCAGGTCCCAACAATTTTTCGTATCTCCTAAATTCAAGGGCAATGACACTGGAAAGTGGGTAAATCAACACAAAACTTCAACTTGATCTGTAAAGCTATATACAAATGATAAAGATACAGACATAATTTCATTTCCAGGCATTGCAAAAATCTGGAAAACAAATTTTCACATCACCTAAGTTCAAGGGCGGAAACTCCATCAAAAATGGGTACATTTTCATAAAAGGCAAAGCTGATCTGTAACATTATGTGACAAACTTATACACAAAATTTCAGCTCAGTATCTAAAGGTCTTCTGAAAAAAAGAAGAGTAAAAAACACAAATTTTCACATCTCCTAAGTTCAAAGGCCATAACTCCATCAAAGATGGGTAAATTATTATGACAGTCAAACGTGATCTGTAACAGTACATGATTTAACTATACAAAAACATATGTGACAGACCGACGGAGGGATGGATGGACAGAGATAAAACCTATAGTCCTCTCCGTTTGGACTGGTAGGAAACTAATAATTTATTTTAGAAAATGTGTTAAAATACTTGCTTTCATAATTCATAAACATCTAGCACTAAATGACAGTTGGGTGATATTGAATACGAAGTCCTCTATTGGATTTTCAATAGTCATGACATACTCATTCATAAATGACATTACCCATCCAGCTTGTACAATAAAATTTATGTTACCGGGTATGTCAAAAGCCATGTGGCAGCGGCTATGGTGAAGTGCATATAACAAACTCTTTGCTGCTTATCAGTGGGAGCAGCCTAGGTGTGGCTGTAGATAATGTGTCACAGTTACCGTGTTAAAGGTACAAACACATACCTTTATGACATTCAATTTTCAGACCATTTCCCACAATTCTCTTGTCTCTGATGTAAACTCGGGGTTCATGTGACCAACTTTCTTCAGCTAACGACATCAGGGAGTTCCAGAGGGACTCATCACCAATAGCACTACAATGGGTAATTGTGAATACATAACAAATGTTGACATCAAACATTCTTTTTTAAAAGCATCATGTTAAAATAATCACTTCGGTCAGTCAAAAGCAAAATGTACCTTAACAGAAACAATGAGTATATATTATATATTCCTAATTATACACTACTCAACGTTCAATAGGGATATTTGGGAAAACATATCTCAAGTAAAGCAGCTGCATTAATTTTATAATTGTGTTTGATGGATGACTTACCCATACTCATACAAACATGTTTTTGTAAATAATTTGAATTTGATTTGACATAAGAAGAAAAGTAAAAGCGTTTTGGAAATAATAATTTGTTTTTAATGTTTGTATACAATTTAGAAAACAATTGGCTCAGAAATAAATAACTTAGTAATAATAATCAAAAAAGGTGTTCCCTGTGAGAAGGGCTGTAATTCTAGTCATGCATTACTATGGCATGGTTTCTGCCAGAGGGTAAAATGGGTATGGTGCCTTACCCAAAACATTTTCAGATTTTTTTTTTTTAAGTTAACCTTTTGACACAATTATGGTTTTTTTTTTTTTTAATCCTAACCCTAAACCCATTTTCTTTCTGGAGGAGCCCCCCTCCCCCTCCCCCCTCCATAATGGTGATGTATAGAACATCCACAGTCTCATGGAACATATCATGCACAAACTTAAGATGTGCACAAATTGTTTATTGTGACATATAATTGGTATATGCCTAGCAAACACTGAGTAGTGTAATATAACTTACAATTTTGAAAGTTAATATACTGGGGTTTTAAAGCTAACTAATGATAACAAAGATCACCATTACACTGCAGTATTTAACAGCTGAAACACCAGATAATTCCCAGCTCCTGGTAGATCAATTAGCAAGATCCTTCTCTGTCAGCGTAACAAGTTGTGAAAGCCATGATATAGTAAATGAGAAGAACACAGTGTTCATGCACTATTATTGATGGGGTACGAAGTAGTTGGGATACATTCATACTGTAACACGGGTTAGTGGTCTATTGGTTTAGCTATCAACATCCCAGTACCGGCTCTTACCCAGTGGGAAGGTGTAAGACCACTACGCAGACTTCTCTCTTACTAACTATCAACCATTAACTAGACAGACAGATGTGCCTTTACATCTGAGAAGTGACCTGCACAGCGTGCTTGAACCCTGTAACTAGGGTTAACTGTAGTGTACAAAGGAAAGGACTGTTTGATTAGCCACACCTGTGAAATTTTAAATATGGCTATTTTGGTTTCTAACAGGATTCTGTCAAAAAAGACCGAGAGGAAACCTGCTGCTATCACATAATACTAATACTGAAAGGCCGACCAACTTTCCGGAATTTTTGTCATTACTAGGAATTCTGGAATTGATGCCAAATATCTGGAAAAAAATTCAAATTCACTCGAATTGTGTTGTTTTAAAGCAACTAATTCTTATTATATTCTATATTCTTAGAATTAAATACCTTTATCACTCATTTCATCCTGAGCTCCGTTTTGTCTAGTTTTGTGCCATTACCAAGGCGGCAGGCGTGTGTCTATTGTCAACAACCGACCAATGAAAATGTTGAGTAAACTGAAGCCATATATGAACATTTTCTTTCTTATTTTTTATACTCGAATAGTTTATGTATTCATTTTTAAAATATTTTAAATATCGTAAACTTATGTTCCTACGGGGCAGGCATAGTTCTATGGCGATGTATGCAATTTTGCCACAATCAATGAATGATCATACAATAAAAAAACAAAAAAACACCCAACATTTGTTTTCTTTCCATTGGCTTTCACTTGCAACATTTGACTAAATAATATTTGGCCACCACTAATCTATTATATGACACATTAATATACCTATTAATATTATTTTATTCAAGTAAGTTAAATAATAATGCAATATTTTCTGTACATTGGCTCCCCAAAAGTGTTACTATAATAGTAATGTACACGTAATGTAAAACGGCTGCCAGTCTTAATGTGGGTAGCAGATATTTCATCCCCAAAACAGTTTGCCACAAATCAGTTCAACCCCACCATGTGATGAAATAGTGCATATGTGGCAATGTACCTACATAAAAATAAGTTTGTTTGTCACTTTATTGCTAATCTGTAGATCTTAAACTGTAATAGAATATTTGCTAATAAAGTGGTGTTTTTGTTTGAACGTGTTTATGTTTTTTGGTGTGTGTGTGTAGGTTGGGGGTTGTCATTTTATTAGGAAGTTCCAATTCATATATAAATAACAATATACTCGTTTGTATTTTCATTTTGCAAATATATGTCAAATATGACTTTTTTACTATTTAAATTTACTTTTTTGTCAATTACATTTTCGTGCACTTTAAATTATTGTTTTGAAAAAGGCGTTTCACGTGCATAAAAATTAAAAAGCGGGCAGCATAGCCCAGTGGTACAGTGCCCGCCTGATGCACGGTCGGTCTAGGATCGATCCCAGTCAGCTAACCACTGGGTTTTTTTCTTGACATAACCATATGTCCGACGCCGATATAACCGTACTTATAATGTGTTGAGTGCGTTGTTAAAAAAAAAAAAAAAATGAAAATATTAGAAAATTCCAGAAAAATATTTCCATTAGGTTGATCACTCTGTACTGACAAAGTAGTAAGGGATGTTTTATGTGCACTTTCCTTAGACAGAATAGCCTTTGGTGTAGCAGTGCTAGTCTGTCTGTGGATCAGTGTCTGTAACAGATTACTTGGTACTAAGAGAAAAATGTAGATGTACTTTGTAAGACTAAAACAGTGCCCGCCTGATGTGCGGTCGGTCTAGGATCGATCCCTGTCAGCTGACCACTGGGGTTTTTTCTCGACATAACCATATGTCCGACGCCGATATAACCGTAATTAAAATGTGTTGAGTGCGTCATTAAACAAACCAACAAAAAAAAAAATAATAATAAAAAAAAAAAAAATTGTAAGACTATATGTAAAAATTACCATATGTTTGACATCCAAGAGCCTAAGATAAATATATCAATGTGTTCTAGTGATATTGTTAAACAAAATAAACTTTATAACTCTGATGTAGCAGTAGTAGGTCACTGGGTGGGATAAAAGAAAAAATGTTCATAGAGGTTGCTCGATCCTACAACCCACCATGCCTCAGGCCAGCACTCTACCACTGTAGTGTACAAAAGTTATAGGTTGTTTTGTTTAACAACACCACTAGAGCACATTGATTAATTAATCATCGGCTATATGATGTCAAACATACAGTAATTCTGACATGTATCAATGAAAAATTAATAAATGAATGTTTAACGACACCCCAGCACTAAAAATACATCGGCTATTGGGTGTCAAACTATGGTACTGCAAACAAATAAGGTGATGATCAACATCAATATAAAAATTCAAGGTTCAAACAAAAACAGTGTAAAAACTGTACAAAACACAAATATTACAGAATTTTACGGATACTGAATTTTACTCAAAACTTCAAATTTGTGCTGTATTGGCCATTCTCAAAGAGAATGTTAACCCCCTTCACCACGGTGAGGTTACAGCACGCGCAGGGGTTCTGACATGTAGTCATCAGAGGAAATGCATTACATTTTTTCATTAATAGCAAGGGATCTTTTACATGCACTTTCCCACAGACAGGAAAGGACACACTACAGCTATTGATCAGTTGTGGTGCACTGGTTGGAATGAGAGAGAAAAACAATTAGTTGAATGGATCCACAGCGGTGATTCGATCCTGCGATGCAAGCACCTCCAATGAGTATTCTACCATTGAGCTACATCTCACCCAATCTGCAGTATATAAGGAGAGGTGTAGTGAATACCCTTGTGTCACCATACCTTGCTAATAGAGGAACTGGTTTTTCAAGATGGTCGGCAGAGAGCAGGTGCGTTTCCATCAGTCGATGATACAAAATTGTCTCAGCAATTCTGTGAGGATTCATAAGCAACAGCTCGTTACCATGACTACATACCCACATACCACATGTCCTAAGGCAGCCAATCAGCAGTTTCCTGGACTCATTTTGTGAAGGACTAAGAAAAAACAATTTAAAAAAAGAAACAAATTCAAACCAATGTCCATAAAAAATATAGATTAAGCTCAGTAAAACAAAAGCAAATGAAGATCAAGGAGTGTACAAAATGGCTGTCACACTTAATACAAAACCTAGATCAATCTCAATACAAAACATATAACGGTCTCAATACAAAACCTAGATCAATCTCAATACAAAAAATAGTTAAATCTCAATAAAAAACATATTAATCTCAATACAAAATAGATCAATCTCATTACAAAACATAGATCAATCTCAATACAAAATACAGATTATGAACAATACATTTAATACAGATTATGAATAGAAAACCAATATTTAAACTGAAAATATATTCTTGCTTAATCTTTTGTGATAATTGAAAATTATTTCACTCGGGACATAAACATGGAAGCTCGTTTCCTGATGTCTCCTCCAGTTGAGCTGGCAGGGCACTAATAAGAGAAGGTGTAACAAAAGTAGATACCTACATGGACTGTTAATAAATTCAGTGTAAATCAGACAAAACTGGGCATCTAGAATTTTTATAAAATCCACTAACCATGGAATCAGTGATTTTACAAAGTTACTGGCCACAATTAAAACTTCACAAGCCCTACTTTGCATTAAGTTAATACAATTTTACTAATTAATAGTAATAATCAGATATGTCATCTAACATTGAGTGGGGTGGTGGTAGGAGCAGGATATTCATATTTACAAAATAGACTTAACTGCATCACCTGACCAAAACTAATTCACTAGCCATCGGACATGGCAATGGTAGTTATTTACTAGCCCAAAATTGAATATCACTAGCCATGGGAGTAGGGCTACCATAATCTAGAAGCTCTGGACAAAAACATAAAGAAAAAACAAGTATTAAAAGAGTTGAAGAAATGCAACATGAACAGGTGACACCTACGTTTGTTTGAATCCAGTTAAATAGTTTTGCTGTAGCCGCGACAGACTGAAGGAAACATCTTTTGTGGGCTTCTCCACTATCTTCTTCTTCTTCTTCGTAGACTTCTTCATCTGTGACAGCAGTTGGTCGCGTACTGATCGGCCCTGTGGAAGAGAAATGTTTTAACATTACTTTAACATTCAAAACAACATCCACATGAAAATATATTCTGAAACAGCAGTTTATCGTGTAGAACATTATTCAAGATTAACCCTGTAGAAGAGAAATCTTTTAACATGACTGTAACATTCAAGATTAACCCTGCAGAAGGAAATGTATGTTTTAACCTGACTGTAAAACTCAAGATCAACTATGGAGGACAACAGGGCTAGCTCTGGTATTCACTAAGTTCACTAATTATGAATTAACTGACAAATTTTATTTTTATTTGGCAAATAAATGTTATCTAATAAATGATATTTTATTGGAAATTAACTGGGGTTTTGCCATTTTTGACATTTAAATAGATGATATGGCAAACTCTTCTGCTCACCCACAGATATCCCTGAACAAAACTGTTCAACTGAATATCTACAAGTGAAAATAAAGTCTGAGAGAGCAGCTAGTCGAACACTGATCACCGACATAAAGTGCTCCTACTGGCAGTAGCTGGTAACCAACCTCGGTGGCGTTGTGATTAAAGGCATTTAGTGGTCTAACAAAGTATTACCTAAACAAAAATAATTTCAACTGTCCCTAAATGTACTTTATTCAACCATTTTCATAACCACCATACTCCATTAATTAATGATATTTTGTAAAACTAACTGAATTATGGCAATGGTCCATAATTCAAAAACTAACATTGCCGAGAGGGTTGACATGGATTTCACTCCATCATGGTTCAGTTAAGGTGATGTAATAGCTAGATTTGGTTTCCAGCAATTAATGCAATTTTTAGTTATTATCCATTTTTAGAGAAATAAGGTTCTTAAATCCGTGACAGTATGCTTTTAAGCCATCGGACATAAGGCAATCCACCCAGAGTAAGTTTTAACAGCTCAGTGGGTAGGTATATCACCACTACACCCTCTTGTGGAGGTTGATTTTTCTGTTACATTTAGAAAATACACTAACATTACTTACTCAACAGACCCGTCTACAACTCAAAACAAAATAATCTCTTACCTGTATCCAGTGTCAAACTCTGGAGGAAAGGAGAGTGTGTCGTAACCACACAATTTTAAAGATAGGATTTAGTTTATTTAACACAATACACTAAATTTGCAATATCAGTTCGAAAACTCCATCTTTGTTTGGCAACTGATGCACACGAAAGAATTTGGCCAATGATTGCATAAAATGCTGGATGTATATAAACAATGCACGTGTAAATAATGACAAATGTATTTATTTCTCACCTTGTCCAGCTTTTTCTTCACTTTTCTTGAAATATCTTTAGGCGTGCTCAGTGTGTTTGTATTTCTGAAAATAATCACAAGTTTCCAGTTGTAATCAAGTCATCATTTATTGTCAAATTGATGGTGTTTATTTTTTTATTATCAATGTACCAGTGTGATTATTTATTGTTAAATAAACAGTGTCATCACATATTACCAAAGTACAAGTGTTGATATTTATTGTGAAATCAACAGTGTCAACATTAACTCTCAAATTAACAATTAACATTTGTTCTCATATCAATATATTTTCTCCAAATAAAGTGCAAATACTGTAAACCGTATTAATATTGCGACGTGGGTTTTTCGCGAATGTATACCTCAGCGCATGTTCGCGACGTGTAAATTTCGCGAACGACCGTTGACAGCTCAAAAAATAAAAAGTGGATAAAGACAGCTCACTGTAATTGTTATAAAGTTACTGTCTGTAAATCAATATTCTGTTATCCGACATCAAGCAATTGTGCCTGGTACTGAGTCTATAGAGGGGATTACCCGCCTCACCTGTATTAGAATCACAACGCACTGCTGCAGTTGTAACTGCTCACACCCTTTGGTAGATGAAACAATAAACGATTAGTCGCCATCGATTGAAGCCACTTAAAACAATTAATGATTAGTCGCCATCAAGAAGAGCTCGTGTATAGGCTGTGCCTGTTGAGTGAATCTTTTTGTGAATTTTATTCTCAATAAAATATTTCATAACAAAACTTTAAGCACACTTCACACTTCAAACATGAAAATAGTGCGTGCGTATTAATTTTGCGATATAAGGTTGGACACGAACGACGCGAAATTTATACGCACACATTTTTTTCACGGTTTACAGTACTTATTCTCAAATCAACAATTATTCTCATGGGTAGTAATTAATCCTTTTGGATGGGTTTAAGAATTATTATTTTACTACATTTAGAAAAAATTTCCATTATAAAATAGAAAATTAATAACATGGGTAGTAATTAATGCTTTTGGGTGGGTTTAAGAATCAAATATGAACAATCTTTTGATAAACTAGTTAAAACACATATGAGCTTACAACATATTGATAAGCATGTCTACTTTATTTTAAATAATTCATATACTAGTTTTGAAATCAGCGTTAAGATAAATGGATTATTTCTTCAACAAACCTGTTATTTACATCTGATGAATATTTCCGTCTTTCATTCTCAGTCATGTCCTCCCACTTTTCTCGGAGAATGTTATTTATTTCTTCATCATTTGCTCTTAGATTTTGTTTCAGAACTAACAAAAAAACAACACATCAACATGTAAGGCTGTGATTCCACTGAATCTGCACATATATACACAGACATGCACATTTCACTGACATACAGGTCAATTAGACTCACCCTACCCATTGCCAAAGTAGCTCATTTGCATTTACTCTATAAAACCTGTTCACATAAATAGTTTGGTAAAAATTTTACACCTTGGCAAAGATATCTAGAAAATTAAACCAATATCGTGTTTTCTATATTTGGAAATATGGATTTTTCATTTCTTCTTTTCTCTCTGTCTAGCTGTTTACATTCTCTTTTATTATATATTTATTCTGTCATTAATTCTGTGCTCCAAATTTGACTGTTTCAATTAACTAGTAATTTTCATGAATTCACTTTATATAAGATAATAATTTCAGGGTCCCAACCCTGACATTATCAATATATAAATATCTGGGGCAATAAATATTTTAAAAAAAGAAAAAAGTTGCTAATTTTAATACAAAGTGGCTACCACATTTAGTATTTGTCAAATAAAATTTTATTTTTATTAGATACTTTTTAATAATTTTAAAGAAAATACTCTAGAATATTCTACATATTTAAACATTGGCAAAAACACAATCTGTTCAATAAAAACAGACAGATATTAAATACATTGACCTACTATGTGTGTCTGAGATAGGGTAGTGACATCGCAGCCTAACACAATGATTTCATTTAAGATATTAAGTGCAAAATAATAATGAATATAAATGAATTTGAATATGACTAATACGATAGTCAAGAGTAAACAAAGTACCCAAACAAAAAAAAAACCATAATAATTACTCAACAAGACATTAACTGCTTACCAGCTGAACGTACTTCTTTAGAAAATACATTAAAACCAGATTCACTCTCCAATGCATGGTCACCTACGATGTCAAATAGAGTTGCCTGCCCTTGGATCAGTGGCTGAAATGACAAAATGAAACAAATGGGAACCTTTTAACAACTGTGTGCCTGAAATATTTAAAAAAGACTTTCTTGATTTTGTTGTCATTGATAAGGTGTTCCCACTTGACAACCTTTCTTCGCAACAAAAGTTTTTGCCATGGGAATTTTCAGGGGTTTCCTGGTCAGTGTGTGAATATTTAGCGTCTTTCTGTTCATTGTATTTCCTAGTATAAATTTGTTTCACAAATTCTAAATAAATATTCAGGCCCCATAAATATTGAACATACATAAACTGGTAAATCCAGGGCTTCAAGAATATGGTAGCCCCACTTCAATGGCTAGTGATATTCAGTGATGGGCTAGTAAATAATTATTATAACTAGCCTGACGGCTAGTGAAAAAAACACACACTGCCAAATGCTGCATTTAAGTTTTATTTTGTAAATATGAATTATCCAGCCCCTTCTTCCCACCTCCAATCTAAGGGGTTTTAAGCTCTATCTCCCTCTTTATGTGACATATCTGATTATTGCTACATGTATTAGTAAAATTGTATTTATTTAAAGTAGGGCTAGTGAATTTTTAATCATGGCTAGAAGATTTTTCAAATCACTGATCCCATGGCTAGTAGATTTTTATAATATTCTAGAAGCCCTGGATAAGCAAAACAAGAAAATGTAAATAATATGTAATTTTAGTCACTAAAAGGGGTCTTTTTCATCAGAACTGTCTTACAATGGCCTCAGATTGTGCATGTAAGTCATTAATAAAAATTAACTGAAAGTAGCCTTTTAAATTAATTAAAAAAATGTTGTGCAATCTGCAGTTTTTGTTTAGTTGGGTTTTTCTGGTTTGTTTGTTTTTACATTTTGTATTTTGGGGGACAGGGATACCAGACTAATTATTATTATCAAACATTATAAGCTTAGTAATGTTGATATATGAACTAAATCACC
Source organism: Dracogyra subfuscus (assembly GCA_016106625.1). Lineage (NCBI taxonomy): Eukaryota > Metazoa > Mollusca > Gastropoda > Neomphalida > Peltospiridae > Dracogyra > Dracogyra subfuscus. The sequence continues at coordinate 13,459 of JAECMU010328924.1, forward strand.
TTGGGCTGTTGACAACCAGAAGATCTGCGTTTTTCAGGTGGAAGGACATCGTTTGTCAGTGGTGAAGCCGGCCTCTTGCCAGGCATGTGGGATGTTGTGGGTGACAACAGTGACACAGGCTGAAAGTAAGAACACAATCTGTTACAACCTTCAAGACACATGCAAATTGTACTGGGAGAAATTTACAAAACCTGCTTTTTCTTAAAGCCAGGTGTTTAAGCATTGGTTATGTATATACGTGTAGTTATATGTACATCTGAAGGTCAAAAACAGGCATCATAAATTTGGCCCATTACAATTATTGTGAAGCAAAAAAAAAAAAAATAGTTATCCGATAAGAACATTATACATGATAATAAAAAAAATACTATTTAGAAAGCAAGAATGCAATTTAAAGAAACCTTCAAGACAATATGTTGTACAGTGAAACTCCTCTAAACAGGACACCCTTGAAACCAAGTAAATAGTCCGGTTTTTAGAGGTATACGGTTTAGAGAGGTTCTCTTCTACACAGATATTTACAAAGGGACCAAGTAAAATGTCCAGTTTTTTCCAGTTTTGAGGGGTTGCATTGTATATATTAGTATTAACAAAAAACAAGATCACCCCCTTTGCAAAAAACCCCAAAACAAACCCACCTATACACACCTGGACAAGTTTCCCATTTACCGACACACATTGACCTCTGCTCCATGTTTCAGCATCTCCTTTCTGACCTTCACTCCCTGGAGTCACAGGTGAACTCTGTCCATCTTTATCACTATCCGAAATAACTGAAGGAATGGCTTCATCAGATTTAGTTTTTTCTGCAACTGTTCTCATCACTTCATCTAGCACTGGCATTGACAAGATATCATCTGTATCAGAATCTGTGTCAACCCACCAAGGGTCCTTTTCCACACATTTTGTTTCATCACCCGATACCATGACTTGGTCTACATTTGAAATCTGTTGCTCGTGTGTGATATCTTTACTCTCATCAGAGCAGATTTTATCATTCTTACCACTGCTCTCCATGTTTCTACCTACTAGTTCATCAACTTTATCCTTACATCTGGAAACATCTTGTAAACAGCTCGGAGTAGTTTTTGCGTTTTCCAGACCTGGTTGACTCTGCTCAAAGTCTGCTAGATTAATTTCCCAGTTAGCTGCTGGTAGGTCCGTGTCATTCTGCTGTGTCACCTGACCAGTATCAACAAACCCACTGTCATTCCGATTATTCAAAATGTTACCTTTGTCAGATGAATGATTCAAAACATCAGATTTGTCATTTGCATGATTTAAAACATCTGCATTGTCCTGGGGATGATTCAAAACATCTGCGTTGTCTTGGGGATTACTCAAAACATCAGATTTGTAAATAGAATGGCTTGAAACCTTGCACTTGTTGGATGGTCTAGAATCCTGAGACTGTTTTGTAAATGTTGAATCTTCCAACTGAGTTGCGAGTTCTGCTTCCTCGGACAGCTGTCTACTGTACCGTGACACTAGTGCCCTCGCTTCAGAGTTGTCTTCCTTTGAATGGGTCTCTTCATCATTGTTGGTTTGTCTCCACAGTCGAGGTGTATCCAGGGGGCCATATAAATACAGCAAGACCTTCTCCAGGCAATGTTTCACTGCATCCTAAAATATTACATTTTAACATGAGAATATGTTTTAAAACTAGAAAATCCTAAAATATTACACTTTAATATTAAAATATGTTCTAAAACAAGAGTTTTATTTGAGTATCATACTACTGGAGAATGTTTGACACAATCATGAGGCCCAATTTTGACTGTTGTGTTAACCGAACGTCTCAGTGCTTCGGTTCAGGTATCAGTTCCAACACACTCAAATCAAATGCTTTACAAAACTGAACCAAAATCACTGGCACTAATTATTTGTAGTGTATCTCTTAAATATAGGGGTCAAGAAATAGTATTTTTGTAGAATATATTTCATCTTGTGAATACTGTCACAGTCTGAAAAAGACTGAAGTCAACAAAAGTCAACGTCATACATTTGCTCTGGTGGTAATCAAATAGGCCCCACTATTACTTGTGGTTTCATTATGGGAGGAAATGACAAAGCCTAAACTATTATCATTATTGAGCTGTCAAAATTACAACAGTAAGCATATAATAGCGTCAAAAATCAACTTCATATTGAATTTAAAAACATGTCTTTTTTGCACAGATTTTTGGGTTAATTTAAATCAATATTAAACTTAGGTTGAGAAAAAATCCAACCAGTTGAATGGATCCACCGATGTGGTTTGATCCTGCAATGCAAACACCTCAAGCAAGCACCTCAACCAACCAAGCAAAATCCCACCCTATGCTTGATTTAAGTCATAGAACACTGGATGTAGTCGTGGTAGTAGTAGAAGTAGTAGAACAAGTAGAAGCATCAGCAGCAGTAGTAATAGTAAATGTATGATTTGAGCCTTTCTTGAAGTGCTTGTTGCAGGCCTGAATACGGTTTGTCCACATTAATTCATGCACTGTCTAAATGCCTACAGTCAAACATTATTTGCCTACACACTGGTCACAAGTAACAGTGAAAGAAATATTAACAGAGAAACAAACTAACCAGATGATGTAGCATAATCTTGGTTTTATTTGGATCAATGTTGACGTCTATCTCATTTGGTGGGATGGTAACAGAAACAATAAAAATAGGATGTCTGGTGTTGTCACATCCATAGCTGTTGCAGTAATATGTGCGAATCAACTGAAAAACATACATGTGGATCTATAGTAATCATAATGAAAATTCCTTTAGCAAGACAAATATTCTGGAGCCAATTTATCACTTTCATTACACAACACATGAAACACTGGTATATTAATTTAATAAAATGTTAAAAATGTAAACTTTATAGGCTAGTAAATATAAAATATATTAATTTAATAAAACAGTAAAACAAAAAAATTTATAGGCTAGTATATATAACGGATCTGGCCACTGTGCTTCATTCCATTAATGCCTCATGCCTTCTGGCACGAGTCCTTTTGTAAATGTTTTTTCTGATATTCATCTCACAAAAATCAATCAAAAGGACGATTCAACGTTTGGAAGATATGTAATTTGCTATTTTAATTTTATAAAGTCTTTGAACCAAAGTAATAAAACAAACCGACAATGCATGTAAATTTGAATACACATGCCAGTTCAGGGCCGAATGACGTATTGGTTATCCCAAGGTCTGCGTTCTGCCAGACCGAGTGAAAAGAAAACGTTCGCCACACTGGTTTGTGCGCTTCACGTTAAACCAAATGGACACGGCGGACACCAATCAAATAGTTCGCGAACGTTAGGATGAATGTTCGTTGGCCAAGAGACATCGTTGCGAATATGAACAATACGAATACACAGGAGTAAATCTTGATGTAAATGTGTAGAAAAACAATAGCCGTTTGCATCAATGAATAGCTAACAGCAGTTTCATTTATTTCCTTTGTCTTTGTTAATTTTGTACCTATGGTAGAGAGCACGCACTGAGATCGCGATCGCAGAAAAATGAACATGCAGTATTTATACAAATTTATACAAATTGTTGTTAAACGTACACTGAATTAGTTTACAATAATTATATTTGTTAAAGACCGTAAAATTTAATTTTATTTACGTTTGTTTTTGGGTGGTTTTTGGTGTTTTTTTTAAATGGAAATACTGTGATGTCAGCATTCTTCACTTAGGTATTTGACAAGCAGACATTACAACAGGCATTTAACACGACGCTGAAATCAATAGCAACAACATGGCACAAATTATGAAAAAAAGGTTTACCCACCCCCACCCACCCACCCAAAAAAAAAACCTGCATAAAAACAACTCCAACACTATTTGATTTGATGGATTCAACCCACTACCCCACTTCTTTTGGCTTGATTTGTGTTATAATGATGCTAAATATGTAAGCGCCTTAAACAAATCCTGGGGAAAGGCCTGCATTTGGACAGAGTTACAACAGAGTGAAACGTGTATGTGATGTTGACATAAGGAAACATCCTAAAATAATCACACTAGAACTCATCTCCTAACTGTTACTTCTCACATGTGCATTTTTTTTTTTTAAATGTATTTCATGGTATTAGAAACACCAGAATGACCAGAACCACTTCGGATATACTGAACTGAATAATCTAAGCAATAAAATGTTTCATTTCAATTATCAAAACAGCTACGATAGTAAAAAATATCCCACAGTGTTTAAAAATCTAGGCCCATAGGATCTGTCACTACAAGCAAAAACATTGAAATCAGATCAATAAAAAACTTTAAAAATCACATCCATGACCAGGGCTTCTAGATTATGGCTAGTGATATTCAGTGTTGGGCTAGTAAATAACTACCATTGCCATGCCCGATGGCTAGTGAAATTTGAGTTTCAAATGTTGCAGTTAAGTATATTTTGTAAATATGAATATCTTGCCCCCACCCCAACCCTCCAATCTTAGTCTTTTCAAGCTGTATCTTCCTCTTTAGCTGACATATCTGATCATTACTAGTATTCAGTAAAATTGTAGTAACTTAAAGTAAAGAAGGTCTAGTGAATTTTTAAACATGGCTAGTACATTTTTTAAATCACTGATCCCATGGCTAGTAGATTTTATAAATATTATAGAATCCCTGATGACACATACATATTTTTCTGTTACCTTCTCTATTTCCTTGATGGTTACTGGACGGGAATTAACGAACAGAAAACTTCTGTCACATGATGCTCGACTCGTCACAAGAATATCTGAACCTGGCTTCGGCAGAAACATGGTGACATCAAGCTATTAATGAAATAAAAACATAGTTGCTTAAAGGGACATTCCCGAGTTTGCTGCAATTTTAAATATGTCATTGACTAACAGAGACTTTTTAACGATTGTAATTACATATCAAATATATTTTCCTGCATAACATATTAGTGGATGTATATTAAACGTGTTTCTCATCATTATAATATTTGTATTAGCGCAAATTTCATTTTATTTCCTAAAATATATTTTTTTGTACGTACGAAATCAAAATCCAGTTTAGACAAATATTAAGACGACCAGAAACACATTGAATATACAGAGACTGATATTCTAAACAAGAAAATATATTTAATATGTAGATTTAATAGTAGATATATTTTATTAGTCGGAAACATTTTACAATGCAGCAAACTCAGGAAAGTCCCTTTAAGTTATGGCATATTAAAGTCATTCAGAGAAATAGTCTACCACTGAACTCTGACTAGTACAGACAACTAATCAAAACCAAATACAAATTAATTCAGTAAAAACATTATTTCCGTGTCTATCTTATCCCCTCTTCACTCGACATGATTCTTTCTGGTACTGTGCTAATGGCACTTTATTACTGAATAATGCAGACAAAACAAATACACAAATACAAAACCTAACAAAAAAACTGACTCCAAACCAGAGCCAAAGAAAAGTTGTCTGGATAGAAAAGAGAAAAAGAAGAAAGTTACAGACATGTGACCGAAACTAGAGGGAACATACACTAGATGAATTTAGGCCATCCCATTGGCTTTTGGGATGCTCAGTCCAGACTACTAGCCATGGGGGAGAGGGAGGTGGGGAGAATGCAGTTGATTGAGGACAGGTAATGTGGAAAAGATATACTCTGTGAACACCAATTGTGAAAGCATATATCTTTTCAGTTAACACTCAATAGCCAATATATTTGTAGGGATTATCATTCATTCACTTACTCATGTATCAATCCATTTATTCAATATTATTTTAAAAACAGCAATAATAATAAAAACTTAAGTTGAGCTATCATGTAAACTGAATGTACCAACTTTTGGCTCAGTTTCCTCGACCTGTTTGAACTCCAACTGTGAGGTTATCTGTCGACCGAGGACTGAAAAGACAGCAGCTTTCATGTCTGACATTACACTTTTCTGCCACACAGTGTCCTTGTTGTGTCGCAATGTGAGCCGCACGTGGGGGCAGATAACTCCAAATGACATGAGAAGATCTTCAATTTTTTTCAGTTCTTCCTTTTTCTTCTTGCTTGTATTGTAATAGTGTTTACGGACTGGTAAATTCTTGAACAAATTTGAAGCAGCAATTAGTGTCCCTAGAACAAAAAGATTGAACATTTTGAACGTTCATGTCACATTTTGCCAAAGTAGACTACCAAATAAGACATTAAATACTTTTTACCACTCTGCATACTTCACGTAATCAGTTGTTCTTTCAAAACCTCATAAAGGGCCACTCATAAAGTATGTAACTCAAGAGTTGGAGGGAGAGGAGAGGATATTGCATATGAAAAATTCTACATGGGTAGGGGGATCACTAAAATCAATGTACGCCCATACAGAGATTAGGATAATTACCAAACATACAAAAGCTGTACATGGGAGAAGAGGGTGTAAATAATTCCAGATCGTATAATATGAAATGTATAATAATCATGTAATTTATGGAATAATAAAATGTATGAATAAATCATTAACCATTTCCAAGATGTGATGGTTTTCCATCTATAATTTCTCCAGTGCTTGTTACAGTATAGATCATGCTAATGTCATCAGCCTCTGTTTTTGTTGTTATGGAAACATCAGCAACAGAACAAAGAGAAGCTGAAAGCATAAAGAAAACATCATTTACTAATGGCAATACATTTTTTTTAATGTTATTCTAACAGTCAGTCTCTGCAAAATAAATGATGGTTACATGTAACTCTTGGTAAGAAAGAGTCTAAGGACAGTGCACCAAATTATTTAGTAAACTTCAAAAATGGCAGAAATCTAGTTATTTTTAACAAAATATGAATAATTCTGTGAAATAATTTTGCAAAGTTAAAATAAAATTGGCCTATTGTTTTTAAAATTCATAATTGGCAAATAATTTGAAGCAATTAACTGAAATATGACTGTCAATGGTATCGGTTCCCCTGAAGCACTGAAGGCTTATATCTGGCAGGAATAACCAAAGTAGAATGTTTCACCACACCAGTGGTCATCTTGGTGTTTGTAGCTATAGCAGTTTAAAATTGTATGGCATTTTTCATAAAATGAAAAAGGGACACACATCCAACTCTGAAATTAGGGTTAGCAGGTTTTAATTAATTAATAGATTCTATCATATAATTGGAGGCCTAAAAACCATCAATACATTCTGCAGGCACAATAAACCGATGAGTCTAACTATAACATACTACATGTAGTTATGGGGCGAGACATAGCCCAGTGATAAAGCACTCGCTTGGTGTGTGGATAGTCCGGGATCAATACTATAACATACATGTAGTTATGGGGAGAGACATAGCCCAGTGATAAAGCACTCGCTTGGTGTGTGGATAGTCCGGGATCAATACTATAACATACATGTAGTTATGGGGCGAGACATAGCCCAGTGATAAAGCACTCGCTTGATATGTGGATAGTCGGGGATCAATCACCCTTCAGTAGGCCCATTGAGCTATTTCTTATTCCAGCCAGTCTACCACCACTGGTATATCAAAGGCTGTGGTATGTGCTATCCTGTCTGTGGGATGGTGCTTATATAAAAGATCCCTTACTACCAATGGAAAAATTTTGCAGATTTCCTCTAAAGCTATTTGTCAGAATTAGCAAATGTTCGACATCCAACAGCTAAGGATTTAGAAATCAATGTGCTCAAAAAATGTCATTAAACAAAACAAACCTTAAGTTAATAACATATTCATAAAAAGGACTTACAACAGTAATTGTTTATTAACCAAAGAATGGTCTCTACAACTGCCACATGATTATAAACATGCTGTATAAGCTCACCAAGTGCTTCTCCTCTAAACCCATACGACGTTAGCCTTTCAAGATCAGTATGTGACGTTATTTTGGAAGTGTAATGTCGCCTGGCAACAAATGGAACATCACTACTACAGATGCCCTTTCCATTGTCCCGTACTTCAATTCTGTCAAGCCCATAGTTTTCCTGAATATGAAAAATAAACTGTCACACATTATAAAAGGGCCTGCAGATGGATGAAATTAATATTTATAAAAAAACAAAACACAGATTTATCAGTCAATAGGGTTGTGGTCTTTACGAAACTAGTTGAATAGCTCCAGCTTACTGAAGTACAGAATGATTTTAAAGTGATACTTCAGATGTTAAAAAAGTGCTTAATAAAACGGTTATGGTGTATAAATTATACAGATATTAGTAACAATACAAGACTATGAAAATTAGTCTTGGTTGTTATTTTGTTTTTGTGTGGATGTTTATATAACGATACTCTTTAAAACTCTGAAATTCCTAACTTCAAGTGAATACTTACAATTAGCATAATAGTGTGTTTTAAAAGTGTGGGAAATACAAATAACAATTGAAAGGCGTGTGAGTCCGGTGTTTAGAGTGTCGCCATCCGTGTCTGCTGAAATTGTCTGCCAGCATAATTGGTTACTAGAAATTGGCTGCTAGAATGCACTTGGCAAAAAAACAAAAACAGTCATAATTGTTTTCTTTAATTCAAAGTCACGATCATTTGAAAATAAGTATTTCTTGGTCTCCATGATTTCGAAATAGATCACAATACATGATTGGTAAAATGCAAAGGTAGTCGTTATTTTGACCGCAATTCTGTTTCGAGCAAAAATCCTTGGAACCATTGGAAACAGCAAAGCCTGAGGTCATAAGAATGAAAGTTATAGATTTTCGTCCACCACCCGCATGCCGTGAAAGGGACCGCTGGAAATTTTCATTTTTTACAAAACAAAATAATTAATTTGCACAAGAAAGGCACAAATTCAAGTTCTAAATTGTCAATAGTGGTAATATAATGTCTATGAGGTCCTTTGCGCCAAAACTGCCATAAATTCTGAAGAGTAGCCCAGTAGAGCATTGAATCCTGAATCCTGAAGCAGTGGTGACCGGTCATAATGTCCCTGCGTCAAATTGTCTCTGCATCATAACGTCCCCACGTACAAAGGATACCATAATGAATAACCAACATTTATTATGTTGTACGAATATACAGTTTTAAAGCTGTGTGCGGTTTTGCATTGGGAGGCTGTGCATTAAATAAACAATTAAACGTGGTAGCTGGAAACATCAAAGAATCACCCGACCTGGACAACTCATAGCTGGGACGATATGACTGGTAACCGAAGCAGTATATTCCAAACATTGACAAACTCTTGATGTATCGAATGATGTGATAATAGATTGATCAATAAAAATAATGAATAATGAAAAACAAACTTGTGTTTTTAAAATTGTTCGGACGTAAATCTGCAACTTTCATTCTAATGGCGTACTGCCCCGGGCCGGTTAACCTGACAATGTGCTTGCACTCAAGGTTAATCTGAATCATAGTCATTTCGTACCCAAGTCATATCGTACCATCCATTTCATACCATGCTGCCTGGTCATTTCGTACCCTGGTCATTTCATACCATTGAAAAAAGTAATTTCGTACCGGAGTCATTTCATATCAGTATATAGTTGACCAAAGTGCGCTTTTTATATTCACAATTAATAAAAATGCTAATTAACTTTCTAATGTACCAGGTACATTTGCATACTGAGATGTAAATATTTGTCAACAACACTTAGGCTCATTAGGCACACTTTATGTTTTGTGTAGAAAAAAGAAGAAAGGAAACAAACCTTTGTTAACAAAGTGTACATGTATTAGTTTAAGGCTTAAGTACAATCTCATCTCCCCCACACACACACCGCTCACATACAACATTACTAATTTATCATTATAGGTACTTTGTTATATTTACTTATTTGCATCTTATTTGTTTAAGAAATAAACAATAACAACCATTAAAACATTAACTATCCAACTGAATGCCAAATTAGCCAATTGCTAATGTTTAAATACAAAGTGGTGATAACTTTTATTCTTTTGCTGATAAAATATCCTTTAAATTAACAAACAAATTGTAATTTAATGTCAATTTGTAAAAGACACTATCAGGGTGATTGTAATGCCATGGTACGATATGACTTTCAGTTATGGTATGAAATGACCAGTGTACGAAATGACTAAGGTACGAAATGACTTATTGCAATGGTACGAAACGGCCAGGGTACGAAATGACCAGAGTATGAAACTACCAAATTAGGTATGAAATGACTTGCAACCGGTTAATCTAGATGAACTACCGGTTAATCTTGATGAACTAGGAATAGCACTCAATAAAACTAAGTAGTAAGTCACATGACCTTTTTGATGTTGTATTGTTTTTACAGAATATATTTTGACATAGAACATGTTTTGCACTGCATGGAGTAATTATTTATAAATTTAATGGTGGTGGCAGTAGTCACTGTCACTGTGGTGTTGACACTGTTGACAGTGTTATATCTCAACTTCCAAGTTAGTTCAAGTTGACCTCCATTGACCATTCTACGTGTAGTTCTACATTCATACCAGTTTAATGTCAACATTAGTACACTCGGCATCTAAAGAATTCTCAATCAGTTCTTTTATCACACTATAGACAGAAGTGATCACTTGTGTACTTCCTATCAGTCTAACTGTATTTGGTGGTAGAGCTGACAAAACGGGAGTTCCCGCCATGTTGTCTTTTCTTGTGTTTACGGAAGTAAATATTATACATGCTTTATATTACATTCCGCCTATTTCATAGAGACCTTTCAAACTTTTTTCATATATTTTAAAAATAGTCATAAGTGTAATATTAAAAATTCCAAAATGTTTACATCGGGGAAGACTTTCAGTGACAAAACCGACTTTTGTCTCATAAATAATAGTTAGAGTATACTGAACAGTTTTTTGAAAAACCGGTAAGAGTTTTTAAAAGCCTGAAAAAGGGGTAGTAAAATAAATAAATATATAATATATAGTATATAAATAAATAAATAAATAAATAAATTCATTAATAAATTAATTAATAGTACTAGTAGTTGTTGTTGTTATGGTACTGTAATGTAATGGAACATTCCTCATTTCTGTTGGAACCTACATCTCACACAATATTTTTATATATATATTTAATTATTATTATTATTATTGTTTGTTTGGGGTTTTTTTTTTTTTATTATTATTAACAAAATATTATGCTATTTCTAACGCGTAACCCTGAATATGTATCTTTTAGCGTTGGTGCGAAGAGTTATTAAAACGTATTCGTTTTGTTTTATAATAAGAAGTATATTAAAATAAAAAGAAAGTTTAAGAATGTATTTTCTCGGGAGGGGCTGGATGTACCCCAGTTGTAAAGGCTCGCCTGGTGTGCGGTCGGTCTGGGGTCGATTCCCGTCGGTGGGCATGGCGCTGTTTTTGTTCCCACAACGACTGGTATATCATCAAAGGTCGTGGTATCTGCCATGGGCGTCAATCGGTGGGGGACAGGGGNNNCCCACACACACACACACACACACTTTTTTCAGACGAAACAAATATTTTCTAGTACGTATATAGCGTAACTGATCACTATTTGGCATTTCGCCTTGGAGTGCCGGCTCTTATTTTCCTACACTTGACTGGTAGTAAATATACTAATTATTTTACAATCTATTTGCAGTAGGTTTTATTTTAAACCTTGAAAATAGTTGAAGATATCCCCAAATAAATCACAAATATTCACTGTGCCCACTATATAATAAAATTATCAGCCCTCGAAATTCGCGGCAGCAATCGCAATGCCGTCGCAAAAACTATCGGAAACTTGATTTGCGACAGCATTTCATTGCCGTCGCAAATCTGTGAGTGGTGAAAAGTCTGTAGGCATTTCTTTCTGAACTTTGTCCAATTACAGATCCCAGAGAGAAGCTTAAATTTGTTATCGAGTGTAACTCAGTTTCCTTAAGTAATATAAATTGTGTAAAGTAAGGTAAAGTTGAGATGTTATGTTTTAGCATATTATTACAGCAGTGGATCATATATGAATAATTTTGACAGCATTATCTTTTCTTTAAAATTGCAGTCGTAGTGCCGTTGCAAAATTGATTTGCGACGGCACCTAACTGCCGTAGCAAATTTGTCCGAATTTCAAGGGCTGAATTATTAAAATAATTATTTACCGAAATACTTTATTTCGTGATATGAATGAACATGTCGAGCTCAGATTAAACATCAAACACCACACTGTCTGACTTAGAACACTTCTCACACCAATCGTAATTGGCTTTAAATAAACGTCTTGTCATCAGTTGTCTCGCCAATAGGACACCGCGCCCAGCAAGCATGCATCGTCGGCCCGCTGTTGGCGAATGGTCGTACATGAGCGGCGACTATCG
>JAECMU010329246.1:0-11882 GCA_016106625.1 Dracogyra subfuscus
AGTGTTTAATATCAACAAGTATAATCATAAAGTTAATTAATAAAATGCTTAAATGTGACAGCTATTATATATATATATATCAGGCACAGCCATTTTGTACCATTCCAGTGAATACGCCCTCTGGCGAAGTGGTGGTTACATAATACCTAACACGTCACATCAGGAATTAGTCTTAAAAAAGAAGAAACAAAACACGCAATGTTCTGCAATAATATCCATCCCAGTAAGCCAGCACTTGATAAAGTAGACTTTCCCATCTAAAGTCACAAAACTGACGTAGAGACCCCTCAAATTGTAATGGACATTATCAGCCATCCTGCTTTATTACTGTAAGTAATTCTGTAAAACCCTTGATAAAGTAGACATTCCCATCTAAAGTCACAAAACTGACCAATTATGTCATCCCAAAGAAAAGAAAATTATCCTTTGGGTATCGTGAGTGGTAATTTTTGCTTGAACATACCCTACCAATAGGCTTAATAAATTAGGCTAATAATATGCATATTTTTCTTTGGATTTTTAAAAAAGAGTAAAATACTATACTCCATTTTGTTCTATTGATGCATATTGAAATATATATAATTATATAGTTTATTATACTATCAAGTCATTTATGTTTTTTTACAAATCAAGTTGATGAAAGCGAAGTGCCTTGTCATAAATTAGAGTGTTTTTTACACTGTGCATAGAGGCATTGGACGGAGCTGACATTATTTCACTCGAAGCTATACCACCGGACATCACAAAACAAAACAAAATGGCTGCCCTCAATTAGCAGGAAAAATCATTGTTTTTTTACTAACTCCAAAGTTATGCATTTTTCATTTCTTAAAGTGTCAGTATACGTTTGGTCATCAGGGTATGCAACTTTCCAGTACTTCGGACTCATATTTGAGTTGATCCTCCCTTTAATTATTGGTTATTGGGTGTCAGTAGTAAGTGATTATTTATATGCACCATTCCACAGAGGAGAATAACATACCAAGGCATTTAATACACCAGTTGTCGTGCACTAGCTGGAATGAGAAATAGCCCAATGGTCCCACCAATGGCGATGGATCACAGACCATCATTAAATACTAAGTATATTATTATTAGTAAGCTCTGTGGTCTAGTGGATAAGCTGCTGGACAATTAAGCTGATGACAGTGGTTCGAATCCTGTCAAAGCTGGCTCATACATTCATTCATCTTTCTCATCGATCACCGGTCTGCCTCTCATTCTCATTATCTTAATATTTCAACCTTTTCTGTCAGTTTCCTCCGACTCTGTCTTCTGAGCTGTCCACACCATTGCCTACCTGTCTCAACTTCCTCCACGGGTGCAGTCTCTGTGTATTTCCCTGCACCCACTTGGCATACTCATCCTCTGCTGCTAATAAAGCTTGTTTGACCCAAGGCACTAACATTGCCAGAAGTAATTACTAAATGTTTCCCGAAGTGGTCAGACAAAGACCACAGCTAAAAAGCTGATGGGGAATGGCAGGTTTGTAGCACAGATAGCCACAAGAGACAAGCACATGTCAGTTGGAGAGACAAGGACTGGGATGTGGAAGTGGACAGCACAAGAAGTTGAAAGATAGGAGGAGATACAGTGGGATAAAAGAAAGAAGACAAAAAAAGAATATTATTATTAATCAAAGTGCATTCAAAGTTAATCTAATCGATTGGTACCTACTTTGTTTACAACATGTTATAACATGAGTAGACTGGATTGTTAAAAGTTAATCCTTTAATTGAATGACTAAAGGCTTATGTTCCAAAGCAATACATGTCTACCGAGTTAGCCGACAGCGTTAACTCAGAAATGATGTGACACTGGGCTTGCAATGAGATCAAGGATACCAAATGCCAATGTGTTACAGCATCTGTGATTGCGTAAAAAGTAGTTGTAAAGAGGTGTTTTCAGATGTTTGGTGCACGTTTGTTCTATTTTGCTCTGTCAGTGTCGGAAGGTGTGATTATCCGGTGTAATGAACAGAATAACATTGGTGTACATTTGTTCCCAACAATTTCTGGTCAGATGGTATAAATGTCATAGTAACAACGGTTGCTGTAACGAGGTCTGACTGTATATGATATATTGTAACACTGTTTGAAATATATGGCTGGTAAACACAGTAAACATATGAGGTAAACACAGTACTGACCGACACTAACAATTCGGACATTGTGTTCATGAGCGAAGCACACAAGTGAAGAGCTGACAAACCCCACCACCACGATGGTTGTCATCTTGTCCCAATCGTATTGCCGCCATATTCGTTCTCCAGGATTCTTTGAAAACACAAACACCTGCAGAAGAAAAATGTCATGACACTTTAAAACCATGACAACATCTCATACAGCATTTTTTCCCCATGTATGTACTTACTTGTAACACAGACAGACAATACATTATTACTGATGCAACCATTGATTTAAAGTGGTAATGTCTAGATATCCAGAAATGGTTTGAATGGTGATTTATTTCACGACATAAGAAAACCACTGGTAATTGTATTTCACTGATCTATAAAAGTTATAAATGTATACCTATAGAGGAAAATACATGTATATACAATGCCAAATTCTCTTGACTGTAATATGTCGTAAAGACACTGATGCTGGTTTTTAGAATAATTACCTTTATTTGGCATAAACTACATTTTGAACTACTACTAGTACTAATACCTGGACATTGAATAACACATTTAAAAGGACATTCCCGAGTTTGCTCTATTGTTAGATTTTTCCGACAAATAAAATAGTTCTACGATTAAATTTACATATTAAATATATTTTCATGTTTAGAATATCAGTATCTGCATATTCAATGTGTTTCTGGTCGTCTTAATATTTGTAAGAAGTTCAAACTGGATTCAAATAATTTCATACTTACAAAAAAATCTTTTTAGGAAATAAAAAATGAAATTGAACCTTTTACAAATATTAGAACGATCAGAAACACGTTTAATATACAGCTACTAATATTTTAGGCAAAAAAATATATTGGATATGTAATTACAGTCATCAAAAAGTCTTTGTTAGTCTATAACATCTTAAAACTTGCAGAAAACTCAGGAATGTCCCTTTAATTAGTCAAACTAGATAATTTATACAAAACAAGAGTTGGAAGTTATTCATATATCCCTGTGCCTTCAATAAAATTCCAACTAATGTAGCCAAGACAAAAATGCTCACCTCTTTTGTGGCTGTGTCATTGATAGGATGACAGAGTTCTTTATTTTCACAGGGACAGTGGGAACCAAATCCTCCAACAAGAAGTACACAGAACAAACCTACACAGACCAATATATTTTCCATCTGCATTGCTTCATAGGCTAGACCAAATTTCAGCACAAATTACACTGTTATTTCCCGTACCACTTGAGGCAGAAAATACACTGTGATTTGTTGTACTACTTGTAGTATAAAATACACCGATAGGCTAAATAATTTAAAGCACAAAATACTTGGCTATTCCTATACCACTCAAGTCACAAAATACACTAGTTTTCTTGTATCATTCGATGCAAAAAAATATACCAATTTACTGTACAAGCTGAGGCACAAATTACACTTTTGATTTTGTATACTACCTGGTTTGGTAGCAAAAGTTACCCGCTCAGATATTCTTTAATCCGAAAAGCAAGCGGTATTAAACTGACACAAACTAATAATGGTCAATACTTTTTTGAATGTTTATGGCTGTGAAACCTCCAGCCTGGATCAGTTGTTTTGACTTAACACGCCTAAAGTAAACAACAGGATGCCAAGAGTTTTGTTCAGGTGATTGCACAGTCTTTGTGTAAATTTGAACATTGATGATCTTTGGCCAACTGACCTCTTAATCGATTTCCCAGACAAACACATGGAAGTTTGTCCAAATCATTCTCGTCTGCTTTTCTTTAAATGTTTTGTCAAGAACATCATTCTCTGAACAAAGAAATGTTTCCACACAAAATGGCTTTTATCATTAAATATTATTTTAAGGTTTTAACCAGAAATAGCTACATGTGTCAGGCACGTGTGCAAGAATTTTATATGGGTCTGGCCATAGGTTTTACCAATCATGTTCTAGACCTTTTACTGGTGTTTCATTAAATTGTATAAGACAGAGATCAAACGATAAAATGGTATTTTAGCATAAGTATAAATGTTTCAATTGAGTCTGATTTGAGTTTTAAGTACCAGTATTGAACTGATGTTATTTTCGAGCATTCAGCTAAAGATATATTCCACTGGCATAAGCTGGAAATAATATCGCAGCTCATGAGTTAAGCACACAAAACAAAACATGAATATGGCCAAAAATAGTTTTATTTTTTTTAAATAAGAAGACAGATGGAACAAACACAAATAAAAAGAGATCCAGGCCAACAAAAGAAAAGGTTACAGAAAACTAAAGGTAAATAAAATACTGACCATAACAGACTCAATACTGTATACAACACTTGAGAAAATGCTAATCTGTAACAATGGCATAGGCTACCCCAGTGATTGAAAGTTAAGATGATTTATCACAGCACTCAAATTGAGTCAATATTGTATCAAACTTCATGGAAATGCCACGAGCTGGTGTAAGGATCTGTGGAGCCTGTAGCACAAATTACAATGTGTCCCCCTTCCCAGGATACTGTGCAACCCCCTTGGGGGTAGGGAGAAAATGATTCGGGGAGAATAAATGTACACATTGCCATGGGGCCCCTGAAGCATGGGGACCGTAGCACATGCCACATGTGCTTCTTGTATAAACCGGCTCTGAATACCACACTGTATCAATAGGAATGGATTCAATGGATTATCAATGTGTATATGCAAAAACAATACATGTTACAAGTTGCTTCATAACGTAATTTACATTTTAATTATATAGGTGTAGTTTAGTTGATAAATACATATGAAATCTGATGTGTTAGTGCTAGAATACACCAAGAATTTCATGAATGCAAAATCTATGGATATTTATCATATTATCCAGCTTGTGTTTAAAGGCATATTGTCACGGACCAAAGACCTCTCACATGACCTAACAAAGTATTACTTAAAACTATATATATTTGAGTTGTCCCTAAATGTACTTTATTCAACCATCTACATAACCACCATATTTGTAAAAATTATTAAATTATGGCAAAAATTAAAATTGGCTCAGTTCAGTTAAGGTGATGCAATAGAGCTAGATTTGGTTTCCAACAATTAATGTAATTTCTATTACACATTTTCAGAGAAATAAGGTCGTTAAATCTGTGACAGTATGCCTTTAAACTTGAAAGTCAACAGCTATGATCAGTGCAATTCATGTCCATTAACATACAACTTGTAACACATAACCTAGTCAACTACAATTTTATGTGTAGCTAATCATAATAACACCTATTTCCCAGTGACTGAAAGTATAATGGACAAATGTATGTTGGTACCAAATGTATAGGCTCTTTACACAATATGGTCTATCAGATCTTTACATAATATGAGTTATCAGATATAGAAACAAGAGTACCAGGAGTTTGAAGGAAAACCATAGAATTAAAAGTAGGTCACAGTGATCTAGTAATAGTATGCAATACAACCACCATCCCAAGTTGTTCCTGTATGTGAGGTTTGATGGTCCTGTATGCAAGAAAAAATTAACAGATGGACGAATGGAATACCATAATACAACCCATCATAGACAGGCATATCAAAACCCTGGTTTTTGGTTTGTTTTTAACTAGGTTAAAGAAAATATTTATTAACATATAAACTTTAAACAATTAGTACAATGTAAGAGTTTGCTTTATCATGACTTGTGAATATATTAAGATATGTAGACAGAAGCATAAGTGTAAGCACTTTCAGGTGCCTGCTATCAATTCAGTTTGAGAGCATTCATTTTGTTAAAAGACTGGACGGTCAGAACTGCTATGATATATAGATTGCTTCCTTTAACTAGTTTAAAATTATGGAAGAGCCTATCATTTTGATACCAAAAACAAAAGGCTAACAAGGAATTTATTATGCAGTGAACAGATGATGCAGTGTTAATAATGGAATTCTTTAATCAGTGTAAAACAGTATTCTGACTTGATAAGACTTGAACTGTAATGTGAACTCGTAATGACTTTCGTATGTATTATAAGTCATGACGATATCATAGTGATTAGAACACAGGGCTAGCTCTGTCACTCAACAATTGTGAATTTTGACAACAATTGGCGAATTTTATTTTAATTTGGTGAAAAAATATTGTTTTATAATTTATATTTTTGTGGAAAATAGCTCTAAATTTAGATTTTTTAAAGATAATTTGGCTACATTTTCTGATCACACAGAGCCAGCCCTGAAACATGTTTATTTCCAATAGCATGTTCTCAGCCAATTAAATCACATTAAAGAACACCTATCTAGAGTGCTGTCCCTTTTCAATTTTTAGTTTGTTAGACTTCTTGAAAGCCTTTTTTCCCAAATGTGGTCAATAAATATTTTGTAACACCAATACGTTTTTTTAACATTCATATTTTCTTTATTCTTTGGAAATATGTCTATATTTACAATTTCCTGCAAAATATGTTTCGACTGATGAGCTTTGTGTGATGTCAGAATCATATGACATAATCATGATAATTTCTTCCCGAACAATACAATTCAGTCTCTACTACAAATTGTTATTACAAAAAGCTTAGGTCTCACTACACAGATCACTTCCGGGTGAGAGTTCATTCATCACGGGCCACTATAGTTCCTAATTGTGACACAAGTTATGGCTCACATATTCGCTTCTAGGAAATGGGGAGGAATTAAAACAATAAGTTTAATGGTAAGCCTTCTGGTTGTATTTTGCACATGCTATTTTGTAATATTGTGCATTGACCTTTTGGGACATCTGGAGTGAATCAGTTAAAGAACCACCTGTTCAGACCATCATCTAGCAAAAAACCTGAGATGGAAATGTTCTTAATTTTGGAGTGAAAATAAATGCTTATATAATATATGTTTGAAATGGCAATCTTCATTTGAAGTTGGGCAATTTAACATGGGTTTCAATGGTAGATGACATCTGTGTAGTGAGACCTTAACATGAGAACACCACTTAATACAACATTTGAGCATAAAACAAACAAAATGTTACTTTACTGGTGTCAAATAAAGGAATGGTCAACAAAATAAAATGAATTTAAAAGTAAATTTTAAAAGTGATTAATGAAATTAGGATATTCAATGAAATAACTACCACTAAATATATCAGTTTTAACATTAAACACAACATATGTTTCTAAGGAAAACAAGTTAATTTAGTTAATTTACAGCACATTTATACCAATGTCATCGTGAACTCACATTTACAAGTAAGTGTTAACAGTATAAGAGATAACTGATTTCCAATGAATATATTTCATAAAAGCCATCCTCAAGATTGCTACAATACATGGACAGACATAATGAATGAATGCATGAATAAATAAAT
The DNA here is from genome assembly GCA_016106625.1 of Dracogyra subfuscus. Lineage (NCBI taxonomy): Eukaryota > Metazoa > Mollusca > Gastropoda > Neomphalida > Peltospiridae > Dracogyra > Dracogyra subfuscus. Next base: position 7,429 of record JAECMU010329246.1, read on the forward strand.
AAATAAATAAATAAATAAATAAATAAATAAATAAAATAAATAAATAAAATGAAATAAAATTAATGAATAAATAAATAAATAAAAAGATGGGAGTACCAGTACATGTAAGTCAGTATTTTATTTTATTCTGAAAATTTTTAAAAAAAAATTGTTTCAATAAAGAAAACATTAAGACAGAAAAAAAAAATGGGTCAGATATTTTAAAATATTTTTAAGTCTGGCTTAATGCAATCAACAGTCTTCTACTGAAAGGCATGCTGTAGTTGTGTGGGGAGTATGAAGCGTGGAACATGCACAGTAGACGGATTGTCTGGACACGTCACAGAGAGGAAATATTGACAACTGAATAAACACAAAGAGGGAGACAAACAAAACAAAGACCAACTTGACACTTCCCTAAGACTTTTAACATGCACCTGGCACACCAAAACAATGTAACATAACACAAAGTCTCAAATAGTGCAATAACGTCACAATGAAAAATGAAATATTGTCCTATGTAACAAGAAATATTGGTGATTATTAATGTTTTGATGATACTTTCTGCACTGCTTTTTAAAATGTATTTGTATTTAGAAGTAAAAAAAGGTTGAATAAAAATAAATTAAGACAAAATTTCAATTAACCAATTCCAAAAATAAACAGTGTGGACTAGAAAAAGCCCATTTTCTTTATATATTCCATCCAGTACTTGTTATACAATAGTCTTTTGCATTTCATTCTACAGACTTTCAAAACCAGAACTACTCCAGTAATTAAAACAAAATTAAAATTGATGGGTCTATACTTTCAGAAGTGGAATGACACTGCCATGATGGCTTATGTTAAATGCTACGTAGTACACAATAAAAACAAATTTGAAAACAACAACAAAACTTCAAAACAAGGGACATTTAATGTGGTTTATGGGAGATACATAGTTTTTATTTCTATTTTAACATCCAAACTGTTATTTTTTAAACAACAAATCCAACAGTATCTGTGTTATTTATAAACTTTGGTGCTGGCTGCAAAAGTGGTGGTGATGGTGACTGGAGTTGTGGGTTGTATACCGCATTTAGAAAGACATAATATTATGCAATTGTTAATTGTATATAGAATTTTACATTATAGATGCAAGACCAGCTTGACATAACAAAAAGTTAAAGTAGCAAAATATTTACTACAAAATTATATATGCTGATTATTACAATTAGAATAAATAAGTAAAATAATAGTTGAAAAACCTTTCTGGTGGCCTAGACAGGTACCAAGTATTTGTGCATCCAGTGGACAAACACATCGAAGTTTACATTTAAATTTCAAGACATAAAATATACTGTGTTCCACAAACATCCCTTAATTTCATTTAACATTCTCATCAAACAATACATAACATTAAAGAGAAATCCTTCAATTTAAAGGGCTCATCTTGACTCATACAAATGTTGACATCGAAGAAACCTGCTATATTAATTAATTAATGCACCATCCCACAGACAGGGTAGCACATACCATGGTCTTTGATATACTAGTCGTGGTGCACAGTTAAAACAAGAACCAGTCCAAAGGGCCCACTGACAGGAGAGATGTAATTAAACAAATATTAATTTTCTTTCTTTATGTGGATAACATAATATTTTAGAAAAAGAAGAACGCACTTCAAAATGACAAAAATGCTAAAACATGATATATGGAATAAAAAGAAAGTTGAAAAGTACAAGATGTGGAATAAAGAAGAACTATAATATTAGGGGTCAATATCACCTTGGACCTGGCAGTCTCAACAGAATGAATAACACACAGTATAATCCAAAGATTGTATAGTAAAACACAAAAATCAACAACACAAAACACAAACACAACAATGAAACTGATAACAGCTTTCATGAAACCTATTTACACAAAAATCTAAACAAATCTATTCATTCTCAACAACAATATTATAATATATTAACTTATAATTATTGCACTTGAAAGAGTTTGTTAGTAATACTTTACACATATATAATGTAGTCTTTATACAAACTTAATATCGGTCAATAAACCTTGGAAATATATAACAATTCCTCTTAATAAGAGTTATTATGTGACTATATGGATAAACATTAATACTACATATATGATTCATTAAATAACCTGCATGTAATCGTTAGTGACAAAACTATGACATACTATGTATTATTTCAATAAGAAATTCTCAAATAAAATAAATAAATGCTATGAGATATATGACATCAATATGGTGCCACATTAGCAGACGGACAGAAAAACAAACATGTGCCAGCTGAAAATGTTGAAACTGTTTTCCTGCTCTATATAGTAGTTATGGCCCTAAATTTTAAGAAAAATTTATATTAACTGTAGATGCAGGAATGTATTTTTAATTTTTGCTTATTCAAAATAATTTATTTTTACATAATAAACTTTAAAAAAAATTAATACCTTCTGAAATTAGCTTAAGTAACGATTAAAGTTTGTTTTCATTCTGCCAAAAGGCAAGTGATCAACCTGTTTAACTACCTCATATTTCAAGGCATGCCATACACACACCACTTATATAGTATATAATCAATGCTGATACCTAAAAACCACATTCATGATTAACTACATACCCACCGACTTTATTACATCAATAACAATTTTATCCATTGAATACAAATATTCTCTATTCAAACATATAGAAAACTGTTTTTAAAGGGAACTCATCCCATTCCAAAACATTTTCGATGTAATAGCATTTCACAATCTACTAGGCTCAGCAATCACGTCAGGGATGTCATTAAAGTAAAACGATAAACTTAAAATAAATATAAAATAAAATACTCAAAACAGCAGAAACAATTGGTAGACAACATGTATCAATAATAATAATAATAGATTATAATATATTACTGTGAAATTGCACAGGTAGAAATAAGTAAAAGTAAACAATATAACAGAAATAATGGAATGGAATGGAATGGAGTGCAACTGGAATTCTTACAGCCAAACAGTGTAAACAAAAACCACAAATAAGAGAGATCATAATACAAGCTAGGTACATTGTAAGGAATTCCTAGGTACATGTACACTGAAAAGAATTTCTAAGTATATTGAAAAGAATTCACAGATGGAAAATAATCACTAAATTATATATCATTTCATTCCATGTGTACCATAAACAAGAGAAATACATTTTATTAACTATGAGATGCTTTTTGGCAAGCAAGTTGTTGGCTTTTTGGCAGAAATGTGTCATCGTGACATAAACGAAGGTCATACCTGCTTCAACAATTCTTAACATGTTTGTAACCCTGTTGTAATGAAAATCAAAACATTATAAACAAATACCAGAGTTTTCTGATTCAATTTAGGCTTGATTGCAGCAGACTTTCATTTTTCAACAGTGCAGAACATTGAAAAACTGTGCTTTTTAGAAAGCTGAGTGAAAAACAAAATTTGATTCTCAGTTTCATTAAACAGGAATGATTGGTTTGCACACTTTAAATAAGTAGGTACACAGGAAACAAGGTTATTGTCCACATTCCTAAAAAAACAAATGTCTGTTTCAATATGACAAGTTATAAATCAGCTTATATATTTTTCTAAGATGATTTGTTTTTTTACACAAACCTCTAAAACTAGAAAAATGTTGCATCTCTTTGTAAAATATGATGCTGTGATTACTAGAGAAAAAAACAAGTTATGTTTTTCAAAAAATTATAATTTGAACAGGAAAAAGTAGGAAAAAAACAAGTTTCTCAATAAAAATAAACAATACTATAAAGCATTCAAAATACTGATTCAAAACAAAGGACATTTACACAATACAGACATATATCATTAAACACTGTACCTAAATATTGTACTTAAAACATCATCTATTTTCACTTTAAATAATAAGTGCCTAAGGCACCTTTGTCAAGTATATACTAGAAAACCTTTGTCAACAAAGAAAATAACAGCAGACTTAAATTATCATGAATTAAATTTGTTTTTCATCAATCAGACTAGCAGACGTAATCGGCTTTATATACACTAAAAGAGCAGTCAAACCTACTTAATAACCACCTATATTAAGCAGTCAGCTCACGTTTGGTTGCCTAACACAGGTTTGACTGCAGTCATTAGCATGTCTATACTTAATAATATTTTAACACTGGATGCTGTATTTACAAAGCAATTGCATTGATTTACTTCATAGGTGGTCTATGCCCCCACCCTCTATTTGAGGCAAAAAACATTTTTGGTCATATTTATATATCTGTCTGTCTGTCATGTGTGTCTGTGTGTGTGTGTCTGTGTGTGTGTGTGTGTGTGTGTGTGTGTGTGTGTAAACCAAAAATATATGCCTGTGCCCCACTACAGCATATACCAACTTCCACTTGACATCGTAACATTCCTAGGGGCCTGCATCAATGGATAAATCGGAAAATGTCTCTTCGTTTTTTACTTAAGTACCACTCAATTTGTTTTACTAGTATATTAACTGG
>JAECMU010329401.1:0-10326 GCA_016106625.1 Dracogyra subfuscus
GTTTTTCACCTGTAGTTAAATGTTTGTTTTCTTGTAGATGGAGCCACAGATAATCTCTGATGAAAATGTTTGTTGGTTTTGTGTGTGTGTTTTTCACCTGTAGTTAAATGTTTGTTTTCTTGTACATGGGGCCACAGATAATCTCTGATGAAAATGTTTGTTGGTTTTGTGTGTGTGTTTTTCACCTGTAGTTGAATGTTTGTTTTCTTGTAGATGGGGCCACAGATAATCTCTGATGAAAATGTTTGTTGTTTTTGTGTGTGTGTTTTTCACCTGTAGTTAAATGTTTGTTTTCTTGTAGATGGGGCCACAGTGGTTTTAAGGAGATGTATCCAGACAAGTTTAGAAGTGATCATTCAGAGGAATCTGATGATTCTGTCAAGACAAAGAAGAAAAGGTAAATACATGGACACCTGTCTAAAACCCTCCTTCCATTCAATATCTGTATTTTCACAAACAGATTACTATTGAAAATTTGACATTGCTGACGTGTGCTTTTAGGCCGTTAATAAATGTTTTGTGTTATGATGTCACCATGCTAAAAAGTTGTGTCTTGAGTAATTGGTCATTGATTGACCTTTTTTCCAGTGCACTGAGTAATAATGGTTAAACAAAAGAAATGTTTTATTTAATGTCGCACTCAACACATTTTAATTACGGTTATTTGGCGTCAGACATATGCTTAAGGACCACACAGATATTGAGAGAGGAAACCCACTGTCACCACTTCATAGGCTACTCTTTCTGATTTTAAAGAAGGAAATAGTTTATTTAATGACGCACTCAACACATTTTATATACAGTTATATGGCATCCGACATACGATTAAGGACCACACATATATTGAGGAAGGAAACCCGCTGTCACCACTTCATGGGCTACTCTTTCCGATTAGCAGCAAGGGATCTTTTATATGCACCCTCCCACAGACAGGATGGCACATACCATGGCCTTTGATATACCAGTCATGTTGCACTGGCTTTGACGAGAAATATCCCAGTGGGCCCACCGATGGGGATCGATCTCAGACCGACCGCACATTGAATGAGCGCTGTACCAGACAGACCTTTGCCCATGATATTTTTAAGGCATTTATATTTTCACTATCAGTTTAACATAAATGCAAGTGTCATCTTTGTTGTGTGTAACAATTAATAATCGACTGTTGTTAAATGACAGGGTGTCGAGGGCCTTGCTCCTAATTGAAGGTAAGAAGGACATGTTTCACCTATTAGAAGTGTGAATACCTGTGTACTGTAATGTTTTAAAAGTTGTTACAACCAACAGCTGATTGTCACATACATGTATAGCCAATTAAAACATAGAGTCAGTTGATTTAAGGCCCTTGCATGGAAAACCCCTGTTATATGTATGGAAATATATGCTCTATATCAAAAATATGCGGGACATAGCCTGGTGGTAAAGTGCTCTCTTGATGAGTGATCTATTTGGGATCGATCCCCGTCGGTGGGCCCATTGGGATATTTCTTGTTCTAGCAAGACTGGTATATCAAAGGCTGTGGTATGTGCCATCCTGTCTGTGGGATGGTGCATATAAAAGATCCCTTGCTACTAATGGAGAAAATGTAGCAGGTTTTTTTTGTAAGACTATGTCAAAATTACCAAATGTTTGACATCCAATAACCGAAGATAAATAAATTGATGTGCCCTAGTGGTATAAACAAACTTTATATCAATAAATATGCACACAAATTGTATTGATGAAAAGCAGTCTATAAGCAGTCTCCCATGGAAGTGGTTAAAAATGGCTGCTTAATACAGGTGGATGCTAAATACAGGTTGCTGCTCTTACAGTCTTCTAAGCTGTGTCTAAGTTTTGACTTGTCTGTACTACTAAGTGAAAACAAGTTATTTGTTTGAAGTCATGGCTAGCTCTGGTTGGTCAGAAAATTTCACCATATTATCTCCAAAATGCTAAATCTATGGTTCTTTTGCAACAAAATAACAATTATTACACACATTGTTATTGCCAAACAAAAAATAATAATTTACTCAAAAGTTCCTAAAATTTGCAATTGGCGAATTTAGCGAGTGGCAGATCTAGTCCTGGTAGTATTAATATACTGTAATATTTTCACATACCAAGGCCTTTATGAGGCACTGGTTGGAATGGGAGAAAACCCAGTTGGAGGATGAGTCCACTGAGGTGAACGATCCTATGATGCAAACACCTCAGGCAAGCATTCTATCGACCGAGCTAGATCCAGCCCATTAAACCAGTGATATCTCGCTCCAACCAGTGCACAACGACTGATACATCAAACACTGTGGTATGTGCTATCCTGTCTATGGGATGGCGCATATAAAAGATCCCTTGCTGCCAATAGAAAAGAGTAGCCAATGAAGTAGCGACAGCAGGTTTCCTCCCTCAATATCTGTGTGGTCCTTAATTGTATGTTAGACACCATATAACTGTAAATAAAATGTGTTGAGTGCGTTGTTAAATAAACTATTTCCTTCTTTAAAATCAGTGGTACTGTATAGTGTTTGCCATTAACGTGTGTAATGAAACTTTTATTTGATTGCAGTTTCTATCGCTAAGTCCAAGAGAATTTTGCTAGATATTTTAAAACAAAAATTGTCAAATTACTATCTGATATTTTTTACACAGTTTTTAAACATGGTTGCACATATTTTACTTTTGTAGGAAGAAAGAAAAGAAAAAGAAACGGAAACATAAAAAAGAGAATGGGGAGAAAAAATCCAAATCGTACAAAACTAGGACTACGTCTTCATCATCTGATGAATCTGACGTCGATAGTGGTGAACGGAAACACAAACCACACAACAGATCTTCTAGTCGGTCGGACAGTCGTAAACAAACGTACCGATCACGCAGCAATAGATCTTCGAGTGACTCTGAAAACAGCCGTCACAGGCGGAAGTATAAATCTGCGACTGATGCTGAACTGAATGAGGTCGAGTCTGATTTGTCATTAACACATGCACGAAATCGTAAACCAGAAGTGGAGGATTTTCAATGGATTAAAAAACACAGAAATGTCAATTGTGAAAGCCTGCACTCTCGTGATAAATCTGGGAAGTATTTCAAAGATAACCGTGAGGGAGAACTGTGCGTGAAATCCAACCATGTGACTACAACAGACATCCATTACAGTAAAAGGGTAGACGACTTTGGAGATGGCGAAGATGAAAGAAAAAGCAGAGACCAGTCACATGACGATAAACTGAATAGTAAGAAAAGAAAACATGGTGACAAGTCTCGTAGAGACGATGACGAGGATTCAAGAAAGAAGAAACGGTTTTCTACGTCTTATTCATCTAAACATCCACAGGATTCTGTACATGACTCTCAGAACAGTGACAAGGATGACAAACGGTCAAAGAAAAGTAAAAAACATAAAAGTAAAAAGCATAAACATTCGGCGCCACGTAGTGATGAGAGTAGTGCATCAGACAGTGACAGAAATTACAGAAAGAGATAACGTCAAGAAGAATTTAGTTACCAGTAAAGAAACACACAAAGAAAAGTAAAAAAACATAAAAATAAACATATAAGTAAGAAGAAGCATAAACTACGTAGTGATGAGAGTAATGAATCGGATAGCGACAGAAATTACAGAAAGAGATAACGTCAAGAAGAATTTAGTTACCAGTAAAGAAACACACAAAGAAAAGTAAAAAAACTTTAAAAATAAACATAAAAGTAAGAAGAAGCATAAACATTCTGCACTACGTAGTGATGAGAGCAGCCCTTGAAATTCAGACAAATTTGCTACGGCAGTTAAGTGCCATCACAAATCAATTTTGCAACGGTACTACGGCGGCAATTTAAAAGAAAAAATTAATGCTGTCAAAATTATTCATATATAATCCACTGCTGTAATAATATGTTAAACTATATCATCTCAACTTTACTTTCATAAGCTTCTACATTGGAATAAACCAATTTATATTTATTGAGGAAACTGAGCTACACACGATAATAAATTTATGTATTTTTCTGGGATCTGTAATTGGACAGAGTTCATAGAGAAATGCCTACAGACTTTTCACCACTCACAGATTTGCGACGGCAATGAAATGCTGTCGCAAATCAAGTTTGCGATAGCTTTTGCGACAGCATTGTCAATTGCCGTCGTGAATTTCGAGGGCTGTGAGAGTAATGAATTGGATAGCGACAGATATTACAGAAAGATAATTTAGTTACCTGGCCCCGTGCTTATAAACCATAAAGTCTAGACTTTAATAAAGTTCAGACTTTAACGTCATGGCAATGCCATTCAAATAACATTATGTTAAAGTCTGAACTTTATTAAAGTCTAAACTTTAAGTTTTATAAGCACGGACCCAGGGCCTATATTTTCAAAGTAATATAAGCATTACGATATTGTAAAACTGGGCCATGATATAGTTTCTGATACAGTAAATGTGACCAATTTTATACTTAATACAATTGTGATATTCTGGTGTATGATTTAAGTTCTTTTCTTTTTAATCATCATCGTATCAGATTTTGAATACATTTCAAAATTTTTACCATAACAACAGTTCATTTTGAAATGCTGTTTAACCACCAAGTCGTAATAACTTCTCTGTAACATCGACTGTGGATAAAGATATATAAAATATTTATCATTATTAATTTTCTTTGCTGTTATTAAATATAACAGTAAAAAATATAATGTTTATTATAATACCTTTCAATTAAGGGTAAAAAAAGATACACAAAAAATATTTTTATGTACATTTAAAAAACATTTATACATATTCAGTTTTACAAGTTAAAATTATGTACCACTGAACATATCTGTTTTAGATTTTACTATTAAAGACATGAAAAACAACATTTTATATTTTTTAAAGTTCTTTACTGTTATTTGCCCGTTTGTGAAAACAGCCCATATACCTCCTGTACCAACCAAACCAAAATATGATTCCTTCAGTATGCAAATTTAAAAGAAGAGAATCTGGATTTGATAAAAATATTAAGATTTTAGAAAATCTTGTTAACAAAAATGTGAAAATGCTTTTATAGTTTTAGTTCGATGTGCTAGTATTTTATCTTGTTTTAATACTAGTTTAACTTTTTAAAGTATATTTTATTAAATACACACAATAAATCTTATTGAAAATCAGATATTTTCTCTTTTGTTTTAGAAACTGTCAACATTTCTCATACGATGTTCAGCATTTTACAATGTGATGGTTTGCAACAATTGACCATTGCAGACTTCCAGTTCTTTGAGGTGTACGTGAAGTGCATTTACATGTTTATTATGTTTGCCAAATCTACTTTTACAGTTTGCAGGATTCTGTTACGGATACATGGCAAAATATTACTTCAAAATATATTAAAGGGACATTCCTGAGTTTACTACATTGTAAGATGTTTCCGACCTATAACATATTTCTACAGTTAAACTTGCATATTAAATACATTTTCTTCTGTAGACTATCAGTGTTTGTATATTCAATACATTTTCTTCTTTAGAGTATCAGTGTCTGTATATTCAATGTATTTCTGGCTGTTTTAATATTTGTAAGAAGCCCAAACTATATTTTGTCTTCAATTATTTCATAAGTACGAAAAAAAAATGAATAAATACTAGTATTAGAATTATCAGAAACATGTTTAATATACAGTCACTAATATTTTATGCAGAAAAATATATATGATATGTAATTATAATCATCAAAAAGTCTGTTAGTCGATAACATCTTAAACACTGCAGCAAACTCAGGAATGTCTCTTTAATTTATTAATGTGTCTGCTCAGCAAGACCCATTAGGTGGGTGTAAACCACTTGCACTGACCAGTGATACAGAATTGGTTCAACCCCAAAGGCCATGGTTTGTTTATTCTGCCTGTGGGAAGTGCAAATAAAAGATCCCTTGCTGCCTTTTGTAAAAGAGTAGCCTATGTGGTGACAGCAGGTTTCCTAAAAAAAAAAAAAAAACAGTGCAAGAATGACCATATATTTGACGTCCAATAGCCGATGATAAGATAAAAAAATCAATGTGCTTTAGTGGCTTCGTTAAATAAAGCAAGCTTTACGGTACTTTTGTTTTATTTGTCTGGGGTTTTTTAATGACACCATTAGAGCACATTGATTTAGTAATCATCAGCTATTGGTAGTCAATATATAATTCTGTTATATTTAGTTCTAACTTCTAAATTTTGTCTACACAATTTGTTAATTTTTTTTGTTCAACAACACCATTAGAGCACATATATTTATTAATCCTTCACTTGAGGATGTAAAACATTAGGTAATTTTGACATATAGTCTTAGAGAGTTAACCCGCAACATTTTACCATTATAAGCCAGATATCTTTCATATGCATCATTCCACAGACAGGATAGCACATACCACAGCTTTTGATATACCAGAAGTGATGCACTAGCTGGAACCAATGGGGATTGATCCTGTACCAACCACACATCAGGTGAGTCCTGTACCACTTGGCTATGTTCTACAGCTTTTTGGTGTCTCACATTTCATTTAGACACTTGGTCAAGTGAAGGAGAACACTTTCTGCTGCCACAGGTTACTTCTACCACATAGACACAAATAATCTCTTATATGCACTTTCCAATAGTCAAGAGAAAAAAAAGAAATCCGTTACTCTTGAATAAACAGCAAGGGATCTGTCACATGTACATGCATTTTCCAATAAGCTGGATCACAGGTTGTTATGGTTACTCATTATTATATTACAATCATAGTATACTCGGGGTTCTTGTTTGCGGCTCTGTTGTCAGGAACCTATTTTACTAAACATCTTAAGTTTACATCTGCAACTAAGTTATACCGGGCATTTATTTGCACAGGTTTGACATCGGTTTCACACAGGAAACTACATCATAACAGAAGATGGAGTATTTTAAGGACAAAAGAACATAAAATATGTGTACTTCACACTATATTTCTTGTACCATAATAGTAATAAGAATTATGGTTTAGTCATAGATATACTTTTACATGCAAAAACTAGGCTTACAATGCTTTATGAAATTGGGCCCAGGATAGTATACTACTACAGCCTTTGATCACTGAATAGGACAGGACAGGAACATTGAGTCCATTGAGGATGCTTGATGATGCAATCCATCACACCTCTACCACAGAATATCCTGCCACCTAATCGATGAGTAAAACACAATAAGAATTGTATTTTTAAAAAAACATTTCTTAAAGATCAAGGCACACTGGCTTCTGAGCAAAAGTGTTTTAATGACACAACTTGGGAGATTAGAGCACATTGATTTATTAATCATAGACTGTTGCATCTCGAACATAATTTTGAGGTATAATCCAAGAGAAGAAATCCTCTGCATTTTTCCATTAGTAGCAAGAGATCTTTTATATGTACTATCCCACAGACAGAATAGCACATACCATGCCCTTTGATATCCCACCGACAGATCAACCCCAAGCCGACCACGCATCAGGGAGCACTTTATAACTGGGCTCTCAAGCAATACCGAAAGAAAGAAATGTTTTATTTAACAATGCACTCAACACATTGTATTTATGGTTATATGGATTTCAGACATATGGTTAAGAACCACACACATTTTGAGAGAAAACCCACTGTTGCCAGTTCATGGGCTACTCTTATGTCGATTAACAGCAAGGGATCCGAACCCAGTACCTACCAGCCTGTAGACCGATGGCCTAAACATGACCCCACCTAAGCCGGTTCAAGCAATACATGCATACTTTTGCCCTACTCCCACCATATGCATATACACTAAAATCTGCAAAACTGTTCGCACTCTCCATGCATATATACTTTGGTTTATATTTTCTACATGAAGAAAACAAGACTTCAAAACATATATATATATTTATTTACTGACTTTGTACACATTTTACAAGATTAATTTGTGGAATCAAAAGACATAACATATGAATCCTTTCCTACCCAACGCAAATATGATATATCAATACTAGAGAAGCCAAAGGATTCTTGCTGACAATGATGTTTTAGAGTTTTCCTGCTTGTTACAAACTGACCAATCGTTCACACATGAAAATGAAACATGGAAACAATATTAAAATATCACAGTGTTGGGTGGCTTCCATAAAGAATATATGCTCAGAGGGATGTGGGCAGGACATTGTGTATAATTAAATAGCATTCGAGGAGGACGGAGAAATGAAGGGTTTGCTGACCGGCTAACCAGATATGTGTCAATGTTTTAAACTTCTTAAACAGTTTTTATTTCGGTACGCTTATAGAATATGTTCACAACCTTAGTTCACCAATTCACTGTACACTAAATGGCTAATCTGTAATTTTTTCTAAAATTACAACTACCCTGCTGATTACCAACATACCACCAATAGCATATTCGGACATCTTATAAATCTATTCAGTGAGCATAATGGTTCCAAATCAGTCATTTTGTATCTGTTCAACTGCCATTTTGATTGTCGACTTCTTATAAGTACTGTACACTTCACAATGACCTAATATTAGTCTATTACTGTGAAAACAGAGGGTTCCAGTGATTAGGATTAGGTTAAATGTCCAAATAGCTATTTAGGTTCGTGGACAGATTCTATAGCATCTCCTTTATGTATGCACATACATGGGGGTGGGGTGGAACTTGAGTAGGGATAAAATACAATGTACAAAAGTAAGTGGTAAAGAGTCTCAGAATTTTAGTGTACATACTTTAAGGATGGCCCCTTACCCATAGAGAATCCAGAGCAGTATGGAACATCTTTAGTATTAAGCTTATATTGTTTGTAATATAATACAAAATGTAAAAACATACAGTTTTATACGTTTTACATGTATTATATGAAAGGTGTTAATGAGCAGTGACCTAAAGTTTTGAGTAAGGAAACTTGTACCTTCAAAAACATCAGCATTTTGTCTTTTTAATACAACTGAAACTTCGTTCCTCTTTTTTTTCTGTGGCCAACATACATTTTGCTTCAATAGTTTGTTAATAAAATTAATTTCTCTCTTTTAATATCCTTTTGGTTGGGCCAACTTCCATTTTAGTTGAATATCTTGTAAATACATAAATATGTGAATTTAAATTAAATGAATGTTTATTTTATTCTGCTTCCTGGGGCGGTTCTGGTGCCGTTTGTCCTTCATTGTCATCTGCAACTTCCTCCTTTGTATCTTGAGCATCCTGAGCCTCGTCCCCACCCACCTGGTCGTCAGATTTCTTTGCTTCACCGTCCTCTCCTTGTTCTGTTTTGTCCGATGATTCCGCTGATTCAGAAGTATCTCCTGCGGGTGCTTTGGCAGCCTCTTCTGTAATTTCAATTTGACAATTTAATCATTTATTACATCTGGGTATAGTATTTCATGTGAAAAATCACACTGTTTACACGTCGTTTAAACAAATTTCTATTTACCGTAAAGGGAAATATTTTCGCGCGCTAATATTTCGCGATAGGCACCGCCAATAAGACATTTTGCGGGAAATATATTCGCATTGCAAGAAGGGGACAGTATTGCTAAATCCCTTACCTTTGTAGTGTTTATTTCGGCACACGTACGATAGAACGACCATGTTGTTGCCATGCTGGTCATTTATTGTAATAAGGTATCCACATATTGATAACACTATAGGCCTAAATCCCGCGTTTGAACTATTTATGGCTCCTAATATCATCGATGTACCGGTACCCAGTCGTTTTATTTGTATACCGGTATTGGAACATTAATTTTATTGACCCTAAATGAAACTCTTAACATGTCTCCTACTTTTGACAACTACGCCATCTACACAGTCTGATTACCAGTGTAACAGTCTGCCTTACGTGAATCCCTCCCAGATATTGAAAGCATTGCAGTATACAAGCAGGTCAGATCATGACGTCATACGGAATATCACTTTCCAAACAATGGGAACTATTTACGCGGGGAAATAAGTTTGCGTTGTAATTTATATTTCGCGATTTTCGCGTGAATATTTCCCGCGAAAAAACTTCCCTTTACAGTATGTAAACCACCAATAGGTTATGCAGTGAACTGTAAACTGAAATTAAAATGTATAGGGAGAGACCTTAATATAGGCATTGCATGTTGGTCAATCCACAACATTAATACAAACCTCAATAAATATTTTTTTTAAATTAAAAATTAAAATTGCCAATTTAATGATCTTCATTGATGCAGATGTATTCGAACCATTTTTAAGACTGATTTTTCACATTCAATAACTTTAGATTAATCTGAATCAAATTTACTCTACATAGTTCAGTTAATAAAAGTTTTAATTTACTTTTTTAAATATGTGTACTTTTTTCAGATGATGATACTGTAATTAAAACAATCTAAATTTAAATCATCAGTTACCATACCTA
>JAECMU010329733.1:0-17566 GCA_016106625.1 Dracogyra subfuscus
TCATACGTCTAATATATAGTAAGTGCAAAACTATAGGAATTCTAACTTGACAAGTTTCTCCTGCAGGGTAGACAGTGTTACATTGTGGGTTAGAATTGTATACATCCACAAAACAAAGCTGATAACATTTTGTGGAACCCAACAGATCAACAGTATGATGATATCATACATCATTTTGTGTTCACATCGATCATAGTTTTGAAGATAAAACTCTAGTCTATGAGGGAACGGTATTTCAGTGAATAGGGTTCATCAAGAACGGGTTATTTTTAGCTGATTTACATATCCTATAGCTGTCAAGACGAATACAATTCTCACATAGAGAATGTCAAACAGTTGGTAATTGTGACACATAGTCATCAGAGTAAACCCGCAAATATTTTCCATTACCAACAAGGAATTTATATATGTACTTTCCCGCAGACAGTAAAGCACATACTACGCTTTTTGACCAGTTGTCGCACGCTGGTTGGAACGAGAAAAGCCCTAATCAGTTGAATGGATCCACCGAAGTTGCTCAATCATGCGACACAAGCACCTCAGCCAAGCTCTCAACCGAATTACCTCTGTTGTGGCATTTTTCACAGTAAATGCATGTGCAATATGAGGTATACTGTTGTCAGTAAGAATGGTGTTATAGCTAAAGGTAGATTATCAATTGTTAAAGTTTCAATGAGTCAGCCAGGTGATACTCATGTAGCTCTGCACGATCTGGATATTCATAATATTGACATCGAACAAAGTTCACTCAGTCTCAAATGAAAAAAAAATGCAACTTCAAAATACAAATCTCCTAACTTTGTTCCTCTTGGTATACATTTGTTATAGTGTCTTCTTGGGAATATATACATACCTCAGGTATTTTCTCCTCAACTACACGAGTTTCAGGCTTATTTGGAACCTCCTTAAAGGTGAAACCAGCTGGGATGTCCACTGTCACAATATCGTCAGCAATGATTACTGGTACATCCAAAGTAGACACATTTCCTTTTTT
This sequence comes from Dracogyra subfuscus, assembly GCA_016106625.1. Lineage (NCBI taxonomy): Eukaryota > Metazoa > Mollusca > Gastropoda > Neomphalida > Peltospiridae > Dracogyra > Dracogyra subfuscus. Next base: position 995 of record JAECMU010329733.1, read on the forward strand.
AATAAATTAGAAAATGAAACACTAAGTGAAACAGTAAAAACAATAAAAATAATTCAACACCATTGAATTTCCCATACAGTAAAATTGTTCTTATATCAAACCTAAATATCTGCCTATTGACTGTTTGTAGGAAACAACAAGCACGTTAATTTACTCACTTATTTATTACTGACAATACACTAATGCAATGCCAAGAATGGAGTGCAAATAAGACAGGGTACAGGATATAGCTCTGGCCATACATACCTTCCAGATCAGTGACAGTTACAGGAATTGTTGATACATTTTCAGGAGCATCTATTGGGAACCACAGTTTCACTGGACCTTCAGAAGGCTCCGTCTATGTGAAAGAAAAAGATAATAATTGACTTAACAACTATCTAGACAACTATCTAGACGTTTTGAGGTTAAACAATTCATCAGTGACCTATGGTATACTGTTATAAAATATACATAATTACAATATGTGTATTCTTACCGTAGTGATATATACTGTCACATTGTCTGGAATGTTCTTAACACTGTCTAGTTCACCATTTACTGTTATTACAGCAGTTTTTGTGTCTGGGTTGTAGTCTAGAGGTTGTTCTTCTAGAGAGACATCACTCATCACGTCAACGAGTACACATCCTGAACAGAATAGAAAATGGCACTTCTCTATCAAGCTATGCAATTCGGTTACAATAAAACAAACAAAGACATAATTTGGTATACAGTCGGGGAAACAAAACAATCACATAAATGTAACCATTTCTCTGTACCCGTTAGGATTTGTAGGATTGTATATTTTTACTACTGTGGAAACAATGCATTCATTCATATGTAAATCACAAAATATGACTGACCATATTACAAGATTTGAACAATATTGTCGTAAAATCTTGCAACTAGGAACAACATATATATAACAAATAAAGTAATACCTTTTTTCGATGGAAGTAATGACTTATAATGCCATAGTCCTCTGTAAGTACTGTAATCTCTCCGTGGAACAGAGGTGAAACATTATTTATGTGAATGGCTAATACAGTACAACTCCCGTTTTGGGCACCTCGTTGGCTTTGAAGTGAACATCGTAATGCTGGATGATTGGATCATGGTACATATATGTTTTCTGGCAACACACCACATTGGTTGGGAACCCGATCTGTCTAATTGGCTGGTCACGCCAAGCTCAAGAGCAAACAACCTTGTTCACTTTGTTTGTATTGCCCAAGTAAAAACAGTTTCTATTAACTTTTTTTTTTGTTTCTCTTGGAGCAGTGGCTAGGGTCAATCGGGTGATAATAGTATTCTTGCCTGAGTATATCAACCATGTATCCTTGGCGTGAGTGCATGCCGGTTATCCACAACATCATGTCTCCTTGCTGGACTCCGTGGTTGGTGAGGGCATGGTTGATGAAAACTTATTACTCACAGCATGGATAACAGTAACTTCCAAACTTCAAACAGGACCTTGAAAAGGGTTCACACTGAGGTTACGGAGTACTCATCATTTGATGAGGAATCTAGGACTGTTGTTTATTCTAAATAATGACAAGTAATAACTTTTGTATCCTGGCCAAGATTTCTGGTCATCATTTCTTCTGTTCATGGATCCTTGAACAAACTGTCACTGTTTGCTGTTCACAAGGGGCTTGTTGGCTTGGCTGGTGAGCCAAAGACTGTTAAAAAGACGAAAAATCTCTCGTTGATTGTAGAATGTTCAACTTGGACTCACTATCAGTGTCTTCTTAAGCCAACAGTCTTGTGTAAGGGAGTCTTTCAGTCAAACAAAACATTTGGAAGGAGTCAGTAAAGATGAAATTACTGAAAGCTTGTCACAACATGTTGTGACATGAGTGTGAAAAATCGAGATTCGCTGGAACAACAATGAACTAGTTCCGACTTTACCCTTTGATAAGACTATCCTTTCAGAATCTGTTATGGCTGGCTATCTACATATATCTGTTGTGTCTTTTGTACCAAATCCTTTATGGTGTTTTAAATGTCAAACATTTGATCATGGCCAAACTGCGTGATGAAACAAACTGACATACGATTGTTGTAGTCAATTTAACTATGACAGTAAGACGTGTACCAATAACATTGTGTAAACTGTAAGGCAAACTATTTTGCATATTCGTGAGAATGTGCAAAATAGAAATTGGAAACAAGTGCAGCAGATCAAAGTTGAGAAATGCTTATGCTGCAGGAGTAAAGGTCTACACATGAAGTGTTGCTATCAACACTGACTTAACGTGGCGATATGATGAAGCACAATACAAAAACAAAAAGCTTTCAGATGTAGAAAATGCTGCAAAACAAACCATCAAGGCAGCTCAGAAATAATAAGAAGTTATTTTTAAAATACAAGACAACCACCACAATAAACCAAGTTTCTTTTGATTCACAGAATCCTTCAGGTAGGTCGAATGCCATGGTGCCAATTTCTAGCAGTCTTTCTCAGCCTGGAGAAGACAAACTTTCATCAAGGAAAGATCGCTCTTAGGGGTGGTTGAAAAGGATTGAAAAGCGACCTGTACCAGTTAGCAATTTCTTTGATGTTTTTCTTGTTGATATGGCTGTTTCATTTCAACATTGTTCATGATCAACATCAATGGAAAATGTAATGTTAACTCCCGTACTTCTCCCTAATGACCAATTCAATCATTCAGTGGAACCGCAATGGGCTTAGTCTCAATTTGATGAATTAAGTATTTTATGAGAGGATTTAACCTCTATCTTAAATTTTAAGAAACTGAAAATAGAGCATTCGGGGTCTTTCTGTTCTTCCAAATTAAACATTCCCCAGAGTTGAGTAACATTACATATTAATTTACAAGCTGTGTCTGTAAAGGTTACAACTCATAACACTATTACTCTATGTTCAGTGTATTTACCACCTCGAAAGCATTTTAATTTTAATCCTAGGGATCTCCAAGATCTAATTAACCAGCTCCCTACTCCCTTTATTATCATGGGACATTTTAATGGTCACCACACCTTTTGGGGATATGAGGATATAAATATTAGAGGTAAACAATTGGGAGACTTAATACCAAAAAATTACTTAATTTTATTTAATGATATAAGTCTTGCATATTTTCATTCTGCAAGTGGGTCTTTCACTTCCATAGATTTAACTCTTTATAGTCCATCACCTTTTGACTTCTCCTGAAAAACTGGTCTGGGCCCTTGTGGCAGTGACCACTTTTCAATTATTACGGAGCATGATGGACCTCCATCACAAGGTTCAAAGGTGGAAGTTGGTGAAGGCAAACTGGATGTCAGTTTGAGCATCTGTGCAGCACTCGATTGCAACAATTTTTTATTGCTGATGATCCCATGTCTTTGTTCACTTTCAGCTTGAATAATATTGCAGATAAAACTATTCCTAAGACTTAGTGCCAAAACATTTCAATAAATCATGGTTTAATGATATGTGCAAGGATGCTTTTTTTTTTTTTTTTTTTGGTTTGTTTAACGACGCACTCAACACATATGAATTACGGTTATATCGGCGTCGGACATATGGTTATGTCGAGAAAAAACCCCAGTGGTCAGCTGACGGGGATCGATCCTAGACCGACCGCGCATCAGGCGGGCACTGTACCACTGGGCCATGCTGCCCGCTTGCAAGGATGCATTCAATCAGCGAAACAGGTTACTTGATAGGTTCAAAAGTGAACATATAGTAGATAACCTGCATGGGCGTCAATCTTTGGGGGACGGGGGGGATGGGTTCCCCTCACTTATAAACCCAGGAAATCGCATATCCGGGCATCTAAAATCCAAATTAGTATGGGCCCACTACTACGGTACGAGGTCGGGAGCTCTGCCCCCTCCAGTGGTCAAATCCCCCATCATTTGTTTTCTGGCGGAAACCGTGTGGGTGGGGACGACTTTGTCTGATATTCACCCACAAGAGACGAGTATACCTCAATGTAGTATCATATCTGTAACTTTATTTTCTGTGAGAATTAACAGCATCACCCATCGTATAACACATGGTGTGGATTGCTCGTTATATGTTGATGAATTTCAGATTTGCCATAGATCATCCAATATGAGATTATTCAACATACGGTGCAGCCTTGTTTGAATAAACTTCATCAATGGGCAACTGACAATAGCTTTAGATTCTCAAAGATAAAAACGCTTTTTATGCATATCTGCCAGAAAAGAGGTTTCCACTTAGATCCACAGTTGATTTTGGAGAACAATCTAATTCCAGTTGTGGAGGAGACCAAATTTCTGGGGGTTATTTTTGTCAGGAAGCTATCTTTTTTTCCACATCTTAAATATGTTAAAAAGAAAGGTGTTGAGCTCTCTAATATTTTAAACGTTATTGATAATATAGAATGGGGAGCAGACTGCAAGGTTATATTCCATCTGTATCGATCTCTTGCGAGGTTCAAGCTTGATTATGGATGCATGGTGTATGGGTCGGCTCACAAGTCTTACTTGCAGGTGCTCGATCTATACACAACCAGGGACCTAGGCTTTGTTCTTGGTGCATTTCGAACATCTCCTGTACAGAGATTGTATTTTGATACACACGAATTTTGTTAGGGTGCTAGATGTGCAAAGCGTTCTCTGCAGTATGCCACTAAGATTAAATCATTACTAAAACATCCAACACATCAAGCAGTGTTTGATAACAAATATATGAAGTTGTTTGATGCAAGGAACAATGCTATTCATACATTTGGTCTTAGCAGTCAGTGTTTTTGGTCGATTTCCAACATCGATTTAGCAGACACTTTGGAAACTCCTTCATATTTTGTTTTACCACCTTGGTATATCACACTATCTTGTGCATTTCTGCACAGGTCTTTACACTGAGTTGTTGTTTAACTGTTCAGTTTTTATATGTCATCACTTATTGCTTTCGATTTACCATAGTTTGACACCCAGCAACTGATGTATTGTTTTGCGCTGGGTGTTGTCAAACATCTGTTCTATTCTAATGCCACTATGTAGGGAAACCCTGAACTAAATACAAATGTTGATATACATCACTATTCGTCTAAAGAGAAATCCACATGACTACCTGTAGTTGTGCTGGGAACAGTTGTAGTGGTAGTAGCAGGAGTTGTTGTAGACGTAACACTCGGTGTCGTAGTCGTACCAAGTGGTGTGCTAGTAGAGATACTTGGTGTTGTCGTAGTAGCAACAGTTGGTGTTGTGGTAGAACCTAGAAGTTGGTAAAATATACAGTGTCAAACACAGAAACAAAGAACATCATACAGAAAATAAAGACAGATGCAAAGACACATTAGAAAAGAAAACGTCACCAGTGGTCCACCTGGCAATTCATTGAAATTGGTTCAAAAGTCAGTCACACGAAACCACTTGCAAGTTGAAAATGCTATTTAAATGTTTTCAGATCATTTTCGGTTTGTTTCAGTTCATTAATCCCTATTTGTGGAGATTTAAAGTATGCTTTCTCTAAAGAACATTAACTGACATCGTTCATCTCTAAAAATATAATTCGATCTGTTGTTTTCATTTGATACAGAAATTTTAAATTACATAAATTCATATGTGCTTCTTTTTGTAAAAGTCAAATGTGAATGTTCCTTTAGGCCTTCAGTTATTTCAAGACTTGTAATACATACCTGGGACAGTTGTTGTTGGGCTGGGTGTAGTCACTACAAAACAAAAATAGGAGGAATGAATGTATGTACTGCTATTTACCGCAAGTTGTGATGTTGTAGACATCCACAACACAATTTTATGTACGCACTGAACTGCATTATTACATTTGTTGTACGTCAATGTCCATGAAACAATGTTGATGCACCATTCGCTTTGAAAAATAAATAGTTGATACATGTTAATTAACCTAACGACTACATCAACTGGAGGTGTTCTAATTGTAACTGAACCATTTTAATAAATGCATATATTCCAAATTCATCACTTAATCAGCAATTTTTATTGTATTTTCTCACCTTTTTTGCATACGAAGACATCAATATTTTGGGCTTCTGGCTCATCTATATTTGTAATGATAACGATATCCACTGGTTTGCCATTTAGGTACACTTCTCCATTCTGCAAATGATAAATTACCAAATATATTATTGTTGATGCCCATAACTTAGATCTATATTAAATCATATATGTGCATTTAGAAATGCAGTCCACAAATACATTTAATAAAACACGAATCTAGACTAAATTAAACATTGGATTTTCCATTAAAAACATTAAAAACTACAATCAAATATCATTTGAGATGTAAAAAATTTCTTATAATTTAATTGCATGATACGTCTAATATATAATAAACTCAAAACTAAAGGAATTCTAACTTGACAGGTTTTTCCTTTGGGGTAGATAGTGTTACATTGTGGGTTAGAATTGCATAAATCCACAAAACAAATCTGCTAAACATTTTGTGGGGCCCAACAGATCAACATAATTTTGTATTCACATCGATAGAACACTTGATAAGAAATTAGCTGTATTGTTGTTCATGCAGGTTTGTTTGTTGTTGTTTTTTTTGTTGTTTTTTTTGTTAGCTTACATAGTATAGCGTCAAGACGATTGCAATGCTTACATGGATAATGTGTATGTTTTATAATAAAGTTAACATTTGTTTTGTTTATCGTGTCAATTAGCGTACATTGATTTATTAACCATCGGCTATTGGATGTTAAACAGGTGAGGATTGTGACACATAGTCATCTGAGTATACCCGCAACATTTTTCCATTACCAGCAAAGGACTTTTATAGGCAGAGTGCAAAGCACATACTACAGTTTTTTACCTGTTGTAGTGTACTGGTTGGAATGAGAAAATACTTAATCAGTTGATTGGATCTACCAAGGTTGTTCGACCCTGCGACACAAGAACCTCAGCCAGTTCTAAACAAGGTGGACATTCGTGATATTCACATCGAACAAAGGTCCCTCAGTGTCATTTGAATATACACGCAACTTCAAATTGAGATCTCCCAATTCTGTTCCTGTTGGTATATATTTGTTAAACTGTCTTCTTGGCAAGATATACATACCTCAGGTATTTTTTCCTCAACTACACGAGTTTCAGGCTTATTTGGAACCTCCTTAAAGGTGAAACCAGCTGGGATGTCCACTGTCACAATATCGTCAGCAATGATTACTGGTACATCCTCAGTAAATGTATTTCCTTTTTGATAAATTAGAAAACGAAACAGTCAGTGATACAACAAAGTAAACCATTAAACACCCTTGAATTTCCCACACTGTATATTGTTCTTCTATAACACTAAGTATCTGCCTAAGTATAAACCACAACCACCTTAATTTAGTCACTTCGTTATCTCTAACAATACTCTAATGCAATGCCAAGAATGGTGTACAAATGAGACAGGGCACAGGATATAGCTCTGACTATACATACCTTCCACATCGGTGACAGTTATTGGAATTGTTGATACATTTTCAGGAGCATCTACTGGGAACCACAGTTTCACCGGACCTTCAGAAGGCTCCGTCTATTTGAAAGAAAAAGAGAATAATTGACTGAATAACTAGCTAGACGTTTTTGAGTTAAACAATTCATCAGTGACCTATGGTATACTATTATAAAAATACATAATTAGAATATTTTTATTCTTACCGTAGTGACATATACTGTCACATTGTCTGGAATGTTCTTAACACTTTCTAGTTCACCATTTACTGTTATTACAGCAGTTTTTGTGTCTGGGTTGTAGTCAAGAGGTTGTTCTTCTAGAGGGACATCACTCATTACGTCAACCAATACACACCCTGAAGAGAATATGAAACGGTACAATTGTATCAAATATTTAAGAACACAAAGTGTCTATCAGCAGGATTTTGTTCTACTGCAACATTTTGCCTGGTATTTGACAGCCTGTGAACTTAACATCTTCAAAACCAGACAATTCAGATACAGTAAACACAGCTATAGGCAAACTGGTGGTTCTCTTTCGACATGTATTATAATTTTAAAGGAATTATTTGGTTTCTAATTAATATTGCGAGAATTTTCAGACGTTGAATAAAAATATATGGTGAAAGAGGATCATCTTATCTTCATATATCAGTGATAAAAGCTTTCCTCATAGACTGTCAGTCTAGTATTGATCACCGTTAAATCTAGTTCCTTTCAGTGGTATGGTGCATATGAAATATCTCTTGGTACCAATAAAAAAGCGTCCACTACCGACCCTGGTCTGGCTGCTGGTGCCTTCTTGCACCTGCCACCCACGTCAAACTTTTTTCCTGTCCTAGATGAAGGAGCCAGGCAGACATCTACTCCCATGTGGCTTGAGTATAATTGATAACATTGCTAATACAGATTATTTTCTAAACATATTTATGTAATTACAATATAGCAACTGAAAATTCATGGATGATTCACACTTTAGTAGAGAAGTAAATAGTCAGTGACAACAGAAAAAAATTGTTTCTATGGTCTGTATTTGTTTTCTATATTTCTAATAACCAAATTTAAAATAAACCACTTATAGTTAATTTAATATAATATTCTTATTATAATTGTAAAATGTCCCATTTATCAGTGAAGCAACCTTAATTTGTTGAGTAAATGTGTCTCCATTTTAGAACATTTGCTAATACGTATTTGTTGATAAAATTTGGTGCTTAAACTTAAATTGAAATTTCGTATTTTAGTATCAGTTGTTAATTTAGAGATTAGTTCAAAAGAAAACGGCATCTGTAATTTCAGAATCAAAGTGTTATTAATATTTATATCTAATTCCAGACAGATTTGACTGAATGCATTGTAAATAGATAATATATATAAATGTACAGCTTATGTTGTTGTTTGTTTGTGTTGTTGTTGTCATTGTTGTTTTTAGTGAAAATAGTATCTTTAACCAGTGTGTCCATATCAAATAGTTGAGCATTTGACATTTCTCTTATAATATAACTGTAATTTAAAAATATCATTCCAGAAGAAAAATGTTTTAAACATCACACTTTATCTACATAAGCCATTATATTTTAAAACAAATCGATAACAATGCAACCTTTTTGGTCTCTGGAGTTTTTAGTTTATTATTTTATCTCAGTTATCTCGAGTTGGGGTGTAGTTCTCAAAATTGAATTTTAAATTATATGACATTGCGTTATTGACATGTAAATAAATTCAAGTGTCCAAATCATGCTACGTTTAGATATCAGTTATTTAAAAGAAATATAAATGAAACTAATAATGTGTGTTTTTATAAGTGCATAATTTTTTTAATTGAATTCCAAATGCCTGATTATGTTCAGCACTTGTGACGTTTGTGTTGTAAATAATCTAGAGACAAACAAGTGTCATGCCATATCAATATCTTGGTTTTAATAAAGATATACATGACAAACCCACCTTTTTGTTATATTTAGTATTGGGTGTCATGCTAAACTTCCTTAAGACACGAATATTTAGACATAACCAGGCCCGTAGAAGAAATAACTGGAGTGGAGTGGAGAACAATCTCTTAATAGGGGTGACAACCTCTAGTGCCGGGGTGGGGGAACTTCAGTTATTCTCGGTTTATTGTCTGTAACGTAACTGATAAAACAAATCGATAATGGAAAATAGTGCGTTTATTGAATTGTTTTCTCTCTCATTTGTGGTAAAGTAGCAGCCATCAAATAATAATTTCTAAAATGCATACTGCTTGGGTAAAAAATAATTTATTTCCATATTACCTGTGGTGGTAACAACTGTCGGACTGGTCACACCGGTAGTTGTACTAGATATTGGACCTACAAAAAATACAAAATAATTAAGATTATCCTTTAAGTGAAATGTACTAGTTTTGCCATGTTTGAATGCATTTGTGATAAATAAATACACATTACTCAGTCCCCTGATATGTTTGCTTTGAATTATCAGTAAAAATAGAAACTAAACGGAAATATCTCCTGTATATATTCGTCGGGCTTTAAATGTTAAGTACATTCCTTCAAAATTATATGTCAAAAGTATCTAAACGTTTCCACATTATTTAGTAGTATAATCCTCTCTTCTGTCATTTGTTTTTCTAAATTGCTTCAAATTATGTATATGTTAATCCGAGCAATCAACTGTTTTACCTATTTTCACCACATACGTCGATGTCACTCAGTTTCCCATTTTGAGTACAACAACGAGTATATTTGTAACCACAACAAACATACTATTTCAATCATAAATGGACGTAAGTACCTTAAACCAGTTCTCGTGTACCTACATTCATGAAAAGAACAAGTTTCTCGGTTTTAAATGATTATTAATGTGATCCCAATAACTGCGTCCTGTGGCGCTTAATTTGTCACCATCTATAGATTATCCAATATATTGATTTGTACTAGTAAATGAAGTGGTTTTAATTGTGTGTCAGTATTTATTCAACAAATAAACCTAATAGTTACATTAAAAACAAAAGTAACATTAGTACACTGTGTTGGGCTTTATCGAATCAACTCCCTGTAGGTTTGTTTGGTAATAGTTGTTGGAATTTGGGTTGTCTTTGCTTTGCTTTGGCAGTGATGGTAGTTAGACATTACCAATGCTCTGTGTGAGATAAATGTTTTACTGTGCGAGGTGTGATCAAATGTTTCCGAGAACGTTAGAACTAGATCACATTTCAGGTTTCAAGCTATATTTGGCCAAATCGCTAAATGCCAATTAAAGAAAAAAATTGTGAATATATTTCATTATAATATATATTTCATAATAATATCGCTGGACAGTAATTGGAAAATAAACTTTAAATTTTATTTTATGACGGTATTGAAATTTGAATTTAGCTATATATTTATATATAAAATTCACATAATTGCTAACGTGTTTCGGGTTCGGGCTTACATTCTGATTTTGTTATATATTAGACCCTTGCTTCAACGATGTCCTTAGATAAATTGCCGTTCCGCACACTTTATCAACCGTTCATATCAAACATGTCTATAAGTTCTCTTCGTTGACTGAATTTAGATAATCTGTTGAGTTCGAGTTGACAGAACTGTCACTGGTCGCAAATAGCAGAGTATGTCATATATTATAAATGACGCCCAAATGAGTCTGGATGACTCTTCCAATTTATTAATTGACGCTAAGCGATGTGTCTATTCACAAAATCAAGTGCTGCAAGCGTCCAGTTGCTATACAGACTAGTAAAGTCAAAAGGTTATAGGACATTATTCAATGCCATAAAATGTTGTGGGGAATATGCTACTTACCATGCAGTCTCTATGTATGTTGGCAAGCTATGGTGCTAGAATAGTTCTATACTTTCAGTTACTGACCAAAATGTGAACAGCAAAACGTTTGTTATTAATCATATTTTGTCATATGCCACTATCTACAATAACACTTCATTAAACAAGCCTTTTTTGATTGACTAAGTTACGAAAGTAATTCTTATTGAATGCACTTTCATGTTACCAAATAGTTATGGTATATGTTTCATTGAGGTCAGGATTTAGCTTGCATCACAGGATCGAACCACATCGTTGGATCCAGTGTCTAAGACATTGACACATGCTTATGGTAATATATGTGCCATGGAGATAAACTAGGTGATGCTTGTACCACGATGATTAACATGGTGATATATATTTCAAACTTGAAATAGTATTATATACTATTATAATATATTATCCCATGAGCGGGGTGTGTTAAACGTATGGAACACGTTTCGGATTATTTATTTGTTTGTGTTACTTAAACAAATATCATTTATCTCAAACTTTAAGTATGGTTGTAACTACTTTGTTTTTAACGTAATCACTGCATACAAAGGGTTACTAAAATATTTAAAATAAAGCAAATATGAGAATAAATATGTAAGAGAAAACCAAAACCTGATTACGACTTTATGAGGATTTACCCAAGTAACAGTTTTATCTCAAAACAGAGTATAGTTGAAATACTCATTGAATCTGTTTGAATGCATGGGTTTTTTTTTATTATGTTGGTGCATTAGAAATACAGATATATGCTTATTTATTTATTTGTCTGCCTGTCTTATGTCTGTCTGTCTGTATGTATGTGTGCCATCAATACTTCCTTTTTATGAAAAAGCAATAATACAAACCTGTTGTTGTCTGTTCTGCCTCTGAAATAATGAAAAAGTCAAGTTTAAGAAACTCAAAAAAAAAGAAGGACAAAATGATATGCTATTATAAGTTGCATTGTGCATAACTGATGGATGGATAAAAATATATATTAAATCTGACTGAATCATAAGCTGAATATGCATAAATACGCTATTAAATATTACCCCCATTTCCCTCGATTTTTATTTTATTTTATAACTTGGCAAATTAATTAATCGAGGTCACGGCATTACGTTTATTGACATTTAAGCAAACATACTACAGTGAAACTTCCTATTTCACGAATGAATCTTAGTCATCAAATAAAAACATATCAATAGCAACTTTATACTCAAAGTCGCCCGCGTTCAGAAAACTAAAAATGTTAACTACTTTATTGTTATGTAAGGATATCCAAACTGATATTCAGGTTTGTTGTCATTTCCATTTAAAAAAAAATAAAAAAAAATGTATCAACCGAGCATAAAACATTATTTTTATTCCTAATATATGACATTGACAATACTGAAACAATCGAAGTTCGTAATCTCTTTAACATATAATCTCAAGATTAAGATAATATTAAACTAAATAAGTTCCGGCTGGGTAAAATTCGACGTGCATCCAACAATTAATAGAGAAGTTAGCACCAAAATTCCTGCGATTCGTGATAAATATGAGTGTGTTTGTTTTAAAAACAAATAGTTTCTTCTATGAAAAAGGTGTATGCACTTTTATTTCATCTGGTACCACTGTGTCAAGTAGCCTGGTGTTTGAAAGATGTATGGGATACGTGTAAAAAAAGTAACTTTTGTGCGGAACTAGAGTAGTCATAGACGCTACCAGTTATTTATACAATTACAAGCTTGAACACTATTGTTTTCTGGGTTTTTTGTTGCTGTTTTTTTGTTTTTTTAACGACGCACTCAACACATTATAATACAATGTCCCACAGCGACGACACAAACAATAACAACAACAACGTGGCATATGTTAATTACAGTTATATAGTTCGAGTAATTTACCTATTTCTCCACATGCAGTTATATTCAAGCTGGTATAGTCTACCGACGTCGTCGTTCCATTAGGGCTGCGCGTCAAGATTACAACAATGGCATATCCCAAAACACCATTACCAGTTGTGGTCCATGTAGCCTTTCCATCTTCTAATGTTGCGTTATACTTAAAACAATAAATATAAATTGCTAGTTTTTATTATCTTTGTATATATATTAGAATATATGCCTTATAATGATCTTTATACATGTTACACAATGTTGTTCCACAGAAAAACATATCATTCCACATCCTCTACCACAGTTTAAGCAGCATAGTTCTATTAATTATTATTAAACCATCTAAATTAAATAACATTGTGTGTCATTATTCACTTAATATCCATACATGACTGTATATGTGTTCTTATTTAAATATCCGTGCTCATGTTTTAAAATGTATCATGCTCTTCGTATTATTCATATACAAAGAAATAAACATATCGTTAGACTATGTGCATAATCATGTTTCGTGTTAATTTTCCTCATGACTGATTTATTAATAACTATAATGATTTGCTGGAATGTACGGTACTTACCAGATAACCACCAACAGTAACTTCAACTTTGATTATATCCAATGGCACGTCCATCTCAATTTTAAACCACAGTATTGCGTCTTCTACTTCCACAAGGATGTTTGCCTTGTTGTCAATTCCAAAGGTTGTAGCATTTGGAGGATTAATCGTAAAGTCACTGTTTGGTACGGGTTCCATGTTTTGGCTACAGGGCTCTGTTGTAAATATATTATATCCTATTAAACTTGCCACAGTCTTGCACACATCACTATGATCTCAAGGACAATATTTCTTTTTGTACATATTATTCAGATAAACCACATTATTTCGTCCCATGCATATGGCAGTGACTTTAGAAGCAAAGGTGACTGAATATGGGATATATGTAATATTTCACTTGTTCAGTAATACGTGTTCATACCGGTAGTATGACATTAATATGGATAAACGTAAGTTTACATTAATTACAAAAATCTAAGAAAGAAACGAATACAAGCAGAATATTAAAAGTGTATGCCACAAAATGATGGTATGTTATTATTGTAATTTTTATACATAGCTTACTTTGGTCAATCAAAAACAAGATAATGGGTGACCAAACGAACTTCATATTTTTACATACATATAAGTATAATTGGTATAGCATTTAATGATTTTAGGATTTATTTTTTGTTTCAGTAAGCCATGTAAAGTCCCATATTTATGGGGGATCTGGGGTTCATACAAACCCTCCAGCAAAAGACGAGGTCCTCTTTTTTCCCCTTTATTTATATTTCACAAATACTTGACTGTAACTGTTACAACTTTCCCATAAAACATCAAAAGCTGCAGTGTAAGGATGGAGAACAATTATATTATATATTCTCAACTGGAAATTACCTTTATCCTATAATGCATTTAAAATTTATGGAAAATAATACTTTGTTTTATTTAACTCAACTATATTATACGATTAAGTAAAACAATTTACACGTCCTGTGACTAGTGCCAATGTATCACTTTGCTTTAGTCTGTAATCATATTTCAATACAAACAGCTAAGATGACGAACTATATAATACAGGTTGTCACCATATTGTGAACCATAAAAAACATCTAGATAATTGTATGTTTAAAAATGTTAGAAAAAGAAAAATCTAAGCTATCTATACAAATAAATAATAGAAATGTACATTCTACACATTGTTTTAACAACAGATTTGTACGAAAACAAAATAAGGATAATTTAATTTAAAATGTTATTGTGATTATTTACGTGGCGGTGTTGTCGTTGTTCCTAGTGTTGAAAAAGTTGGAATGGTTGTGGTCGGCACAGTAGAACCTGTGAACAGAAAATGAACACATCATAAGATATTTAAAGTGCAATATGTGCAAGTAAATTCTGGCTACGTATTCGTACTTCAGTAATACTTGTTCATACCGATAGCATGCCATGTGAAAAATAGTTGCCTTTACACTAATTACAGAGACTAAAGAGTATATATTGGGACTTATTCCAGTGCACTTGGAAATTTCATTAGCATACATTAATTTTAACCTTTAACCCCTCCCCTCCCGAACAAAAATCCCAACAACATAAATAAACATATATTGAGGGAATGTGAATGAGGGAATTATATTCTATTAGTATGTTACTAGCCTACCACATTTATATAGCTGAAGACGTGGAGAATATGATAAATGTAGTCATCGTTGAACGTGTAATCATACTGTTACAATGCTGCTCAAAATTATTTACAATAATATTTTATTAAATACTAAATAAAACCCATGCTAAGCTCAATAATCGTTAAATGGGGTATGGTGGTTTTACACAAGGCTTTCTCCAATAAATATGACTGCCGTTTAGTAGTCAGCAGCCAACCCTCATTAGAGGAAGCTATATGTGCCGTCTATATATGTAAGTAGGAAATATGGTTACCTCCATTATAGATGTATTAATATAATTCATATGTACGCAACGGTTATCATGTTGTGTGTACAGTTGTTGACTGGATCTGAGCACAAAATGATCCTTACGAAGTGCAATATCAGGAATGTGCAACAAAGACGGTCGGCAAGACAGACCAATTGAGGACAAGCAGTCAGAATGATGGAACACTGCTAACATGGCCTTTATATTATATTATGGATTATACTTAGATTGGGTAAAACAGAGAATGAATTGTAAACGTGTGTCATGTCATGTGTTGTCTCGCTGAATGTCATGTTATATGTTGTGTTGCATTGTTTTGTATTGCATTGCATTGCATTGCATTGCATTGTATTGCATTGCATTGTATTTTATTGTATTGTATTGTAATGCAGCCATAACTACATTTACCCATATCGATGTAGGTAGTTTAATAAAATATTTTTCAAATTAAAAACTAAATGCATATAACTCAGTCAGTGTTCCGTGCTATTGTTAAATTCGTGTTATTGTTAAAATGGTATATTTAAAAACAAAACAATAAACCACATTTACGCTGTTGGTGCCAACTGTTGTGAAGGTTGGACTGTACTATAATTAGTCCAGGAACATTGGAATTACTGCGCCAGCTTTGTTTTTATTCCAGGAAATATATACTTCCGTTACAAATTATGTGGCCAGATATATGGAAAATAACCCAGGGAACATGGGAACTTTTGGTTATTGCTAATGATATACTGCAACTATTCTGAAAACGTCACCTCTATTTAGCTCCGGATTAAACACTAATTTTGACCTAATGCTCCTGGACTAAATTGACTACCACCCATGTCATATCACAAGAGTTTTTAATACTGTGCTTAAAATATCCAGATAACAATAAGATGCGAACCTGTTGTGCTTGGAGGTTTTGTAGTGCCGGGTGTAGTGGTTCCTGCAAAGGTAGAACAGACAATGCTAAACAGCTCAAATATAAATAACCTACCCAACACGTTTACCTTGCTTGCACATTATCACCAGTAGCTAAACAATACTAGGTTTCATAATGAGAAACAC
>JAECMU010329949.1:0-14698 GCA_016106625.1 Dracogyra subfuscus
TACAAAATGCTTGACACCCAATAGCCGATGATAAATAAATCAATGTGCTCTAGTGGTGTCGTTAAACAAAACACATTTTTTATATCTCGTTCCTGCAATACTTGTTGAAAGTATTTTGTTAATAATTTCAACGTGGACTGACGTATAACGAAACATTAAAATTGTTTTTAGGACCAGCAAAAATGTTTATGCGCAGCTTGTAAAACCATTAGCCAACATGTAAATCAGGCATCAACACTCGCCTAGAATGTCGGCTGCTCGTGGAGTTTAAACTTACATTTCATTACTAAACTGTGTAGATTATCCGTTGGTTGATGTGATCCTCTTCACTAGTTAGAGATCCGTTGTGTGTGTGCAGGGCGACCAACCTAATGGAAATATTTTCCTGGAATTTTCTGGTATTTTAATTTTAATCGCGCGAATGCCCCTTTCAATACACCATTTAAAAAAAATATATATATATATAACATAATTTAAACATTTGACATATTAAAAAAGAAAAAAAGAAAAAAAAGAGATACATAACAATAAAACAAATTGTATTATTTATTGGAATGTTATGTATTAAATAATAAAAGTATAAATCAATCTACATAAGTGGCAGAATTTTTCTATTTCCTTTTTAACCATAGCCCTATGTTATGGCTTGTCTAGTAAAACATGCTAAATATATTCATAAGAGTAAATAAAGTTAGTATACCTAGTACAGCAATTAACAGAATTACCGCGCGCGCACACACACCCACAGACTAAGCATTAAAACAAATCATCACCAACCCCTCTCCCCTAAAGGCTCCATGTTATTAACAAATAGTGTAGAACAGTTTCACTACCAGTAATAAAGTGACAAACTTGGGAACAATATTATCTTTATGTAGGTACATTGCTACATTTCATCAGTGGGGTTGAACTAATTTGTGGTTAACTGAATCGGGGACGAAACGTTTGGTATCCACATTTAGGCTGGCTATCGTTCTGTATTACGCTTACATTACTATTACAGTACCGTAGCACTTTTCGCGGCAAAATCTAACAATGGTTTGCAAAACAAACACAGTTTTATAGTTTAACTTACTTGAATAAAACAAGATCGGTAGGTATATTAATTAATTAATATTAATGTCATGAATGTGTCAGGGATTCCTGGTAACCAAACAGTATTTAGTGAAATGTTACATGTGAAAGCACACGAAAGGAATTTAAGAAGAAAATTGTGGATTAGTTTCTTTTGTTTTCGTACGATCGCAAGTGTTCTTCGTTCATGTTTTTACACACCGTCGCGAAGTTGCATGCACAGAACCGACGTCTGCCCCGTAGTAATTACCATATTAAATTTGAAACATTTTTAAAATGAATACATAAATTACACAGTAAGTAAGACAAATTTCATGTATGGCTTCAGTTTACTCGATTGTCAAAAACATTTTCATTGGTCGGCTGTTAACAAATACAACCAACAGACAAACGTTTTAGTAACAGCACGAAACAGTCGATAATATCAAGTTCAGGTTATAATGCAGAATGATAAATTCTCTTTACTAAACTCGGGATTTAAAAAATTAGAAAATTAAAATATATTCAGAAATCGTTGCTTCTAAAAAGAAATATGATAGCGAATTTGGAAAAAAATCCAGATATTTGGCATTAATTCCGGATATGGGTTAAAAATTCCGGATTTTTCGGAAAAATCAGGAAAATTGGTCGCCCTGTGTTTGTTTAAAATAAAACAAAACATCGAGAAAAAATAATTTCAAATTCCATGGCCACACGACGTCCTTCACTAAGGGTGAAGTCAGGTCAGGTCAGGTCAGGTCAGGTCATACGGTTTAAAGTACACATTCAGACCAAGTTGGTTTAGCGCAAGCCAGGTTACAAGTTTGTTTATATTTGGATCGACGGCTGGACGTAGCCCAGGTATAAAGCACTCGCTTGGTGCGATCAAGGACACCGGCCTCGGTGGCGTAGCGGTTAAGTCGCCGGACTACAGGCTGGTAGGTACTGGGTTCGCAGCCCGGTACCGGCTCCCACCCAGAGCGAGTTTTTAAGGACTCATTGGGTAGGTGTATGGCCGCTACACCCTCTTTTCTCTTTCACTAACAATAACAACTAACCCACTAATTTCTATTCTGTCCTGGACAGACAGTTCAGATAGCTGAGGTGTGTGCCCAAGACAGGCGTGCGCTATAACAGCTTGCTCTGAATGTGCACGTTAAACAATATTGAAAATGAAAAAAAAAAAATGATCAAGGACCGATCTCCGTCGCTGGGGCTCATTGTTCGAACCAGTGAACCACGACTTGTAAATCAAAGGCCGGTATAAGCAATCCTCACTATGGGATGGTGCATATAAAACATCCGTTGCTATTAATGAAAACATGTGACAGGTTTTCTCGCTAAGATATGTAAACACTACAAACTATCTGAGATCCAACAGCCGATCATTTATAAATTAATGAGCTCTAGTTTGTTTGTTTGTTTGTTTGTGTGTTTTGGGGGGCTTTTTTATTTTTATTTTTTTAATGAGCTCTAGTAGCGCCGTTAAACAAAAGAAAGAAATGTTTTATTTAACGACGCACTTAATACATTTTATTTACGGATATATGGCGTCAGACATATGGTATTGAGAGGGGAAACCCGCTGTCGCCACTTCATGGGCTACTCTTTTCGATTTACAGCAAAGGGTATTTTATATGCACCATTCCACAGACAGGGTAGTACATACCACTTCCTTTGATATACCAGTCGTGATGCACTGGCTGGAACGTGAAATAGCACAAAGGATCCACCGACGAGGATCGATCCCAGACCGACCGCGCATCGAGCGAACGCTTTAACAAGGCTACGTCCCCCCCCCTCCCCCGTCGTTAAACAAGACAAACAGTAATTATATATTACATAAAACTCTTACCTGCAGTGTATCGACAAAACGCACAGATATAAATACTACCACCCCTCAACCTTAAAGTGAAAATATCCGAGTCAAGAAGCTCATTTCAGAGGAAACTGGTAACGTCTATGACTACCCTATTTCCACTCAAAATTCGATTACTTTGTTTACAGGTACCCCATACATGTTTCAAGCACAAGGTTCCTTGACACAGTGGTACTAGATGAAATTAAATTACATACATTTTTAGCCTAAAATGAAAATATTTTTTACAGCCAACACACTCGCATTTATCACCAATTACAGGACTTGTGGTGTTCACTTCTCTATCAAAAGTTGGATGCATATCGAAATTTGGATTAGTACTACGTCCAGCTATTTGTTTTTATGACAACCAGAAGCTGGTGTATTCTGTCATAAACTTACAACCTCACTCAAACTGTTGTTGCTACAATGCAACCTAATATAATGTACACCTCATAAGGCATATAGTTTTGTTCAAATGCAATATGCCATATTAAGCAACAACATGGTTTAAAATAAAACTCCTGAAGATATTTATTACCAGTTAAGTGTGTGAATTCAGGTATATATGTAGAGACAACAAATATAGTCCGAGTACCTATACCCCTTTAAACAATTCCATTAAAACGCATGTACTTGACTGACCCCTAGTTATCAACTTACTCCAAGGCAGATAATCAAATCTGAAAAACAAAGCAATGTTCTGAATCTAGCATAAACTTAAACTGCTCTTCGTGAGAGCAAACTAAGTAAAAAAATAATTATCCTGAGATCTAAATGTATGTTCAACAAGCTTATTGCCATGTATAAATGAGAACAGAAGGCACAAAAGTGACAACAAATTTAATTATGTTTTTGGTAACATTTTTTCTTCAAATTAACTAACAATTGTGCATAAAATTACAAATTTGTCTCAAATATAACTTAGCATCCTATAAATATGTCAAAATTACAATAAAAATATAATTCTTTACAAATTACCCAGCTGCACGTTATTTGGTTTAGTACCACCTATAATTCATCGCTTCTTTCGACTTTTCTTTTCTTTACTAGGTTACCGTTTTCATGTTCGTCCAGGTGATCTGGAAGGTGGTATCTGCCGTGTCATCTGAGGAACAAATACAGACGATAATCTGTCCCACAAATATATCCAAAACATACAAGGGATTATTTGCAAACTGTAGGGATCTGAATTTGACGACGGTTCCTGTCCTAGAAGGTAACATAACAGCGCTAGATCTCAGTGAGAACCGGATAAATCTGACTGGAAGTGACTTTATCAGGTATCCATATCTGGTTTATTTGAGTCTTGAAGGTAATGGTCTGAATAGACTTCCACCCAAAGTGTTCGCTGGATGTGGAAAGCTGAAATTCTTAAATTTAAAACACAACAATCTAAACTACAGCCTCAGCTCATTTCCTGAAAACGTCTTCACTCCTCTACACGTCCTAGAGGAACTGGACATTGGTAATAATAATAATACGGCTTGGACATTTCCCAACAGTGTAGTTAAACCACTAACAAATCTTAAATATCTTACAATAGATACAACTTCTAATTTCACATTTGGAGAGGGTTTTCGAAATCTTCGAAGTCTTGAAGTTCTGTGTTTGTCAGGGAATGAAGCAGATTGTGGAATTGAAGAACTTTACAATGATACATTCTCAGTGTTCAATTCATCCAGTTTGCAGACGCTCGATCTTTCATGTTGTGGACAGCTAAGAAATATACATTTAGATTCTTTTTCACCATTGCTCAATTTAACAGTACTTAACCTGAAGAATGCACACAACCTAGGCCTAACTGGAGCCTTATTAGGAACGTATGGTTTGCAAAATAGAACTATGAAGTCCATAAATTTAGAAGCAGTAACGTTTCTTCAAAAATGGAACATTTCAACAGAAAGATGTGTACACGATCGAATACTAACAAAAGACAAATTGCAATATTTGTCTAGAATTTGTCTCTCTAGTCTGAATTTGGCAAACAATCACATCTATATATTGATATGGTATATACACAGAACAGCACGATTTACAATTGTTTGGTTTATCTATACCTTCGTGGAAATGCCTTTGATTTACAATTCGACATTGTGTCTGTGCAGAAGACGATTCCAAACATCAAATTAAAATATGTAGATGTATCATCCAACCAATGGTGTGGCCATTCCCCTCCAAATAATGACTTTGATAATACATTGTCAAGCACATTATATGTAACATTGCCTACAACTCTAGAAACATTTATTTTTGATGGAACCAATTCGATAGTTGATCTTACAAGGTGGATTACGGTGGCAGTTAATGCAAGTAATATTCTAAAAACTGTTTCCATCAGCTACAATGAGAACATGCTACTGGAAGGGTCTATTACTGGACTGAACAATCTTACAACACTAAGAATAGAACACAATGGAAATATGTCACTTTCAGAATCATTTTTTGATAATTTCCCAAGTCTACAAAACCTTAGCATGATTGGAGTGCGTCTTCCAAAACAGTATTTCCAAAATGAGTCGATTCGGCTATTTAGAAATCTGGCAAAGCTGGAAAACCTCGATCTCTCCTCCAGCGACCTGTTCCATTTACCAAAACACTCGTTTCATCATAACCGCTTTCTCCAGAACCTCTTACTGTCACACAACAACTTTCAGAGTTTGTTATTCTCCATCGAAGATGTTCCAAATTTACAAACTTTAGATTTGTCTCATAATAATATCAAAACGTTGGATCGGGATACCAGAACGACATTGGACAGTCATGCAATAAATAAATCACATTTTATTTTAAAACTGGACAACAATCAATTAAGCTGCCGGTGTCAAAATATCGACTTCGTGTTTTGGTTCAAACAAACTGATTATATTTTAAATTCAAGTTATGTACAATGCACGTACGAAAATAACACATTGGTTATTTTCAAAGATATTGACGAAGACGCATTATGGAATGAGTGTACAGGAAAACCAGCGTTTTACATCGTGTCGTCCATGTTTGCACTGCTCATCTCTGCAGCTCTGTGTTCCTTCCTTGTAGTGAAGCATAAGACTCAGATTGTTGTGTTTTTCCACAGACTGTTTCGCGGGGTAGCTGGACTGCCAACAAGAGAAGACTTCAGGTATGATGTTTTTATAGGATACGCTGATCAAGACTTTCGAGTTGCATGCATACAACTGAGAGAGATCCTGGAGGACAGGTTTCACTATCAGGTTTACCTCCATGATCGTGACAGTGAGTTAGGAGGCTCGAGAGCCATATCCATTCTAGATGGAGTCCGAAACAGCTGGAAGATGGTCCTGGTTTTGTCACAGAACTTCGTGACATAGGACTGGTCTATATACACGATGCATGCCGTAGCTCTGTACGCTTCTTCCCGCCTCATACCAAAGAGGCTGGTCATTCTCCTGGACCGAGAGAATCCGTGCGAGGTTCCAGACACTCTCCTGTGCATTCAGATGAAGACACAATTCTGCAAATCCCACGTCCTAATGATGACGATTCGTGGGAACACTTAAGTCGTCTTCTGAAGTGACTTTCATGTACTTCAATTCTCTTAAGTCTGGAGTGGACTAGGTATAATGCAATGGCAGAACACGAAGTGGGATCATACGAGTCTAGAGATAAATGTAATTGATAAACGATGTTCTACTAGTGTTAAAGATTGTAATATCTGGTGTGAGTACCCAACATGGCACAGTTTATCTAACTGATATGTTGTTAATATCTGGTTTGAGTATTCTACATGACAACATTTATCTAGCTGGTCTGTTGTTAATATCTGGTTTGAGTATTCTACATGACAACATTTATCTAGCTGGTCTGTTGTTGATATCTGTTTGGTGTATCCTATGTGAGAACCTTTCTCAAATCTAAACGACAAAATCATGGCGCAGTCAAAATCGTATCTCTGCACACCACCATTTATTTTCCAATGGATCTACATGCTAATATTGCCTCGGATTAAATTGTGTAAAAAATAGCATGATATCGCAAGAATTGAGTGACTACCAATTTTTGAACCTACAGTCACTTGTCGACTGGCATGTAAAAAATCAATACGGGTTGACCACAAACAATTTTCATTATCCATCCAAATGTCGGGGCTCCATCTCATTTTGCTATTATGCACCCATTTCCATCTGACCGCACAACGCACTTACAAATGCTTTTCCTTAGTAATGACAATACCAAATAATGTACAAATACTGAATCATTTAATTACTACAAAGGTCAATCTACCTGTAATCATCAAAGAAAACTTTGAAAACTAAAGTTATCTATTTGTTCTATCTGTCAGACATAAACTACGTGAGAAATATGTCTACATGATGTATTATTGCTAGCTTGTGAGTATACTATATGAGAAAGTATCTAAATGAGCTATTGTTGCTATCTGGTTTGAGTATCTATGTGACAAAGTGTATCTAGATGATCTATTGATGCTACCTGGTGTGAATATTATATAGAGTGAAAGCGGATGTCTTAGTTCATATTGACGAAGAGTTACAATAACCCTATATTTTATACCTATTAACAATATCTCAAAATGCGTTGTGTTGTTTTTCCTTTAAGTCTTTACTTTGATCAGTTCTCATTAACAGCTGAAGATTAATGTGTCTTACAGGAATTTTGTTCTCAAATGGAAGAGAAAAGACTCTAACCAATAATATTCGTTAATATGCATGTACTTACAAGTAATACATCGAATCTGTATACATTTTCATCATGTGTCTAATAGAAGCCTAACATACATGGCGAAAATATGTGGCTTAAACTCCTACATACAGCGTATCAATCGATATTTACACCATGGATATAAATACTACCATCCATCACCCTTAAATAGGTAAATAAGATAAAATGTGGGGTTTATGGCTACCCTAGTTCCACACAAAAAGTGTTATGTTTTTTTTTAGGAAGGACCCTATTCATGTTTCAAGCATAAAGATAGTTGGTACATTAATACTAGTTCAAATTAAATTACAGACATTTACTGGCCAGATGAAATACAATTTTTATCACAACCCACACTCTCACATTTAGCACCAATGACAGAACTGGTAGCTAAACTGTGGGATGAAAATGTGGTTGCAACTCAAAATTTGACCCAGCCAGATGTTATTTGGTTTAGTACTACCTATAGAAGAGAGCTGATATCTCTGGGGTTGTTTTTAGGGGTTTCCCTTTTGTTCCATCACCGTCTGTATTATAATATTTCAAGGAAGGATTCTTAAGTATTTAACGATGTTGCTTCCATTGTTTAAACATATAGTATACCCCTTTTAAAAATGTGTTTAATAGATAAAAGTTTGCACTTCCACAGAACGTGGAATTTTAGTCCACAATTCCAAATCTGGAATGTTTTGTGGTGTTGGATTTCGTTGATGTTTTGGACGATATGGATCTTTTTTCATTGTTTTTCCTAATTAGTTTATAATGCATCTGCAAGTGTTACAATTACATATACAATATGTTTGTTTTACTAATATACATAACCTTTTTACTCAGTTCTTGTTAGTTTAGACGAAATCATGAACAATACATCACACCAAAGCTGTGTCATCAGGTATTGTATTTTAAAACATGTTCCGATTACCTTAGCACTAACTACTAACTACATACTAAATGATGCCTGAATGACATTAGTCTTAAATTACTATCCCATTAGTTCCGAGGATGGTAGGTTCTGCTAACGTTTCTCTTTCATTTTCAGTATTGTTTAACGTGCACATTCAGAGCAAGCTGTTATAGCGCACGTCTGTCTTGGGCACACACCTCAGCTATCTGAGCTGTCTGTCCAGGACAGAATAGAAATTAGTGGTTAGTTGTTATTGTTAGTGAAAGAGAAAAGAGGGTGTAGCGGCCATACACCTACCCAATGAGTTCTTAAAAACTCGCTCTGGGTGGGAGCCGGTACCGTGCTGCGAACCCAGTACCTACCAGCCTGTTGTCCAGTGACTTAACCGCTAGGCCACCGAGGCCGGTTGCTAACGTTGAGCCATCAATCTTCTTATAGATGCAACACTGCACAGTGATTTGTGTCTCCAAACACTAGCCACTAACCGGTCACTTAAGCTGGACTTCAGAAGCCAAATCAGTTGAAAATGTAATTTTTGCTTTACCTGGACCTTTCACCTTGGTTGCATTGAATCCGAACTAAGTGTACCGGTTCGTTTTCAGGTCAATACGAACTGTCATGCTTCAGGACGCAGAAGGTCCGAATCCCGTTCAAATACACGTTGTATCTTTATTATTCAACTGCTGCTATAATTACCAGACACGTTTTATTTTTAACTATTATAATTTGTCATGTTTATGCCTAATTATAATTACCAGACATCTTTTCATTTTGAACTCTTATAATTTATCATGTTTATACCTAACTATATTTATCAGACATGCTTCATTTTGAACTATTATAATTTGTCATATGTATACCTAATTATGCTTATCAGACATGTTTCATTTTAAAGTACAGTCAAACCTGTCATACCGGCCACCTGTAATCAGTGGTAAATTGTTTCCATCCCAAACGATTTATAATGTAAATGCACCTGTAATAAGCGGTTTCCTGTCTAACACGTCCAGCGGCCACCTAAATGGGACCCCAAATCGCTAAAATACCTGTATTAAGCGACCACAGTAAAGTTTTACTATGATATAAAAGGGATATTTTAAGAACAGCGATAAGGAGAATACTAGTACCCATTCAGTCCCGGTATCTCGACTGTGTATCAGTTAAGAAAGTATGGCTCAGGCAGGCATCTAATTGCCTCTGGGCAAGCTACGCTTGACATTTGTTGATTCACTTACTATGACACTACACCGCATGAAGTAGGAATTAAATAATTAAATGGAAAAAGAAAACAAACTTGTTACCTTTTTTCTTTCGGCCGACCGTTCATAAATTGCGCCAAGAAATCCTTCATACTGAAATGCGCACCTTTTCTCTTTGGCATAATTAATGATCCATTCAAAATTCCATAGCCCCACCACCACCACCCCCCGCCTGCTACTGATCTTGATCGGACTGCTTGTATTCCCTTGCATCTGTCAGCGAAGGCGGTCCCTCCTACATCCCCCTTCCCCAACTTTCTGTCTTGGACAAAAGAGCTTGCTTCGCAAGCTCTTGCGCCCACGACATGTGCATGTTAAACCCTATGACAAAGACAATGACAAACTTGTTAAGAACCTTTAATTTAATACATTTCATGTCCATTATTTCTGAAGGGCACCTGTCAAAAGTTGATTTATAGTCAACTGTGAGGCACATATCCGTTAATTAGCAGTACAGACAATAACACTAAAACAACAACACATGTTTTAAAGACTATATATGTGGCAACCTCTACTCAGCGGCCACCTGTCTTACGTGGCTACTTTTATTTACTCCCTTGTGTGACCGCTTAAACAAGTTTGACTGTATTATAATTTGTCAAATATATACTTAACTATAATTATCAGACATGTTTCATTTTGAACTGTTGTAATTTGTCATATGTATACCTAACTATAATTATCAGACGTGTTTCATTTTGAACTGTTGTAATTTGTCATATGTATACCTAACTATAATTATCAGACGTGTTTCATTTTGAACTGTTGTAATTTGTCATATGTATACCTAACTATAATTATCAGACATGTTTCATTTTGAACTGTTGTAATTTGTCATATGTATACCTAACTATAATTATCAGACGTGTTTCATTCTGAACTATTACAATTTGTCATATGTATACCTAACTATAATTATCAGACATGTTTCATTTTGAACTATTGTAATTTGTCATATGTATACCTAACTATAATTATCAGAGATGTCTTATTTTGAACTGTAATAGATAGATATATTTCATTTTAGCTTGTTATAATGTAACACTGACCGCGCATAAGGAATATATTTTATGTTTAACTGTAGTAACAAGACATCTTTCATATTGAACTGTAATATGTAAATAAACATTTAACACTACAATTTGTGTATGTATAATATACCATCAATAGTTGCACATGGGGTGGGGATCTTTCGTCTTACAACTGGAGAGAAAGGGTCCACTGTCATCCAACTCTGAAAATTATGTATTGGCACCAATCCACAATTTAAATGATAATTAATATAACTGCCTCCCACCCCAGTTCATATAGTTCAGCACATAGCTATAATATGAACGACAAAACTGTCTGCCGATATCCAAATTGTATTTCTGCACAAGACAGAGCCACAAAGATGTTAGCCAAAGTCGTGATTGCTTCCATAATCCAGTCTTAGGTGCTCGTCCTTGGGAGGACCGCCACTCTCCTACGAGATACGAGTGTTGTGACATATAGTAGTAAACTAGTGCACAATGTGATACTAACATGCCACTTTGGATGTGTAGAGTAAACTTGTTATTGGACCAACCTGGCAGTGACCCTATTGGCCAGGAGAAGTCACAATTCAAAATGACCGCCAATTAACTATTTCGTACTCTATGTCACATTTAAAAGTGTAAGCTATATAATATTAGCTCCAGTGACAAAATAATTAGTGTTTATCTGTTGCTGGTATATATTATTATTATTATTTTTTATTTTTTTTTATTTTTTCTTGAAAACAAATATGAATATACTGGTCAAAGAAAAGATGAAAAAAAGAAGAAGAAAGGAATGCGTCTTATCACAAATATCCTGCATTAGCCGAATGGCCAAGGCACAGATATAACTTAAACTTGACACAGATGTTCTGTATCATTGTGGAGTTCATTTAAAATCAGGACACAAATATTTAATATCTCCCCATGGTGGCCGGTATTTTGAATTTCAAAATGGCCACCATTAGCTTTAATATATATATTGAAACCATAATTCTATGGCACATAAAACTATTATACCAAAATCTATTCTCATGTTTAAACGAACTATGAATCCAGTGGTGCACATGACAATCAAGTAATATTTACCCTGGGGTAGTACGTAGCCCAGTGGTAAAGCGCTAGATTGATGCGCGATCAGTGTGGGATTGATCATCGTCGATGGGCTCATTGGGCTATTTCTCGTTCCAGCCAATGCACCACGACTGGTATATCAAAGGTCGTGGAATGTGTTATCCTGTCTGTGTGATGGTGCACATATAATACCCCTTGCTGCTAATAAAAAAGAGTTGCCCATCAAGTGGTGACAGCGGGCTTCCTTTCTCAATGTCTGTGTAGACCTTAACCATATTCCCGACGCTATATAACCGTAAATAAAATGTGTTTAGTGCGTCATTAAAGAACTCATTTCCTTCCTTCCATATTTGCCTAAAAATATGGATATACTGAAGGACAAAAGAAACATATCTAATTACAAATGGTCTGTATATAATCCTCACCATGTTGATTACAATATAATCCTACTTAAAACACACATGGAAATCACCAAAATGGCCTGTATATAATCCTCTCCGTGTCAATTACAGTGTGATACTAATGAAAACAAACTTGAAATTACCAAATGGCCTGTATATATTCGTCACCGTGTTGATTACAGTGTGATGCTAATTAAAACAAACCTGGAAATTACTAAATGGCCTGTATATAACCCTCACTGTGTTGAATACAGTATATTAATTAAAACAAACCTGGAAATCACCAAAAATAGTGTTCTTCTATTTCACTTCAGGCCCTAAAACAACACAATTCATTATAATTTTCACCACAAAAATATTTAGGAGGTAATCATCTGGACATTTGGAAGCAGAGGAGGATCTTGCTACATTTTGTGATAGTCATAATTTTATTACATATTAATTTTAATTTGTTTATGATCCCCCTCCAATTCTACCCCAAAGTTCCCTAGGCATTTCATCTCATGTCACTGGGGCCCACCATAAATGCATTTCTGGATCCGCCACTGGGAAGTGTTTCTTATGTGTACAAGGAGACAATAACAATAGCTGGAATGGTCTAATTCAAAGAACCTGAGCACCAATGATTTTTATTTACTCTTCATGCATATGAAAGTTGGATACCAGTAGAATCCACACAAACATCAATACAATTATTATTAAGTAAGGAAACGTGGACCAATATATGAACATGAGGTGCATTATTCACTCCTCACCAAAATACGAATGCTTTCTAAACTGTGAGATGGTGAGTAGAACATGCTTTCGTCTGCAAACTTAAAACGACACAGCTGTGATTTGATGAGCTTTATTGGTTCTGGTAACGTATACTGCATGAATAAAGTTTTCCACAGTTTTATTTGTAGGATAGTTCCTGTACTGTAAAGTCACACTGGATAACGCACGTCCATCCCAGAAATAACCTTTCATCTGCCGTATGCCCTTGATGATTAATTATGGAGATTTTCATTGTGTTTGTTTTCATAAAATTACCTCCGCCTGCTACCGACCCTGGTCGGGTTTGCTTGTACTCATGTTCACATGCCAGCACGGGCGATCCCCTCTCCCACACCCCAAACACGTTTCTAATATACATCGACACCTGCTCCCATGACAGGCGTGGCTACAACAACTTTCTCAGAATGTACATATAGAAACCTTTGACCTGATCTGCCCTGTCCTGAAGAAGAATATATTGCTGGATTATATTACATTTGAGGTGTTTTTTAACCTTTTTGTAATACCAAATATAATAGTCTACCTCTCTCACCCCCCCCCCCCTCCCCATCCACGAGTTACTAATTCTGGAACAACCCAGAGATGGGGTGCGTTATAGCCCACCTGCGTACACCCCAAGGACCTGGACACGGTTACTACAGGTGTGTCACTGGTGTTTAACACACGGAATACTTCATTCAAATAGAGCCATACAAATTAAACATTATTATTAGATTGTACTGACACACCCAACATTATATTCATATGTCCCTCGGCAGTTATTACATTGAGTGGTGTACACAGTAAACAGGTGACGAGATATGTGACTGGTACAAATACTGTTTAGATATTTTAAACGTAAATACAGGCATCACAGGTTAAGAGCAGGGGTGATGGAGGATACTTGTTACACACATCCCTCACCTTGCAAAATCTCTTGAGTTGTATTATTATTATTATTATTATTATTATTATTAGCCATAGAACAGCAAGATAATGTCAGGGTTTAATCCAGTAGCCCAGTGGTAAAGCGCTTGCTTGATACGCAATCGGTTTGGGATCGATCCAGTCAGTAGGCCCGTTCGGCTATTTCTTGTCCCAGCCAGTACACCACTGGCTATGGTTCAGTAAGTTTTCTTTGGTATTCACCTCTGGCGTGTTGTTTTATGTACGCCATAGTGTTGGTTACTTTCGCAGAGTATTAAATAGGATGTAGGTAGAGGTCGTTGTTTGCATCAAGCTCATATTTTGTAGCGCAGAACCTTTCACTGGTCACAGTTGCTTATAGGCCTACAGGTGGAACGCTTTAAACAAATTATTTCTATTTGACTGAGAGCTAAATAGTATTATCCCATTACTGCTGACGTTTATACTGAACATAGTTGTTGTCGTTCGTCCAATTGCTGCTCCTGTTTACTGTTGCTGTTACTGAAAAACAAATTGTAGAGGCAACATATATATATAATGTAACAAAATGTTGGCGTTTAGTAATTATTAAAGGGACATTCCTGAGTTTTCTGCATTGTAAGATGTTTCTGAAAAATAAAATATTTCTATTTATAACGTGACCTTATTTGCCTCATATGAAATAGTCCTATTTTAATCCGACCTTTCTGTCTAAATAAGTAGTTGGTACGGGGTATAAAAAGCGCGACGTCATGACGATTGGCGTTCAGTTTCTCGGACAATACATCATAAAG
>JAECMU010330432.1:0-11536 GCA_016106625.1 Dracogyra subfuscus
AGAGTACTACCACTATACGAATCATCAGAGTGTCACTAACCATACGACTGGTAGTGGCACAGTTCGCACCAATTGCACGGTGCCAGTTAGTGATAGCGTGAGGCGCAGCACAATTGCCTTTCGCCCCGTCACCAAACAGTAGTAGTAAAATGTGTCCGAGCTGGAAACATTCCCTCCAGGGACTTAGAAAGGTTAAGGTTCGATTATTTTATTCCCCAAAACCTTGTAGCTGTTAAACCTATCCCGTAAAATTGTAACAAAGTAATTATTATCAGGCTTCTTTTCATATTTTACGATACACCGTTATATTGTTTCTCGCTTAATAGATCATTGTGATCATTCAGATACACACCGTTTGACAAAAAAACAAAAACAAAATAATAATAAGACAAAGATTTGTTATCGTGATTAACACATTATGTGATGTCTTTTTTAAATGTCAGTAACAATTCTCAAAATTAGCCATTTATGTTTAAATTAAAAAACGATTTCCATCGGCCTGTACACCAAACCGTGTCAAATGCTTTTGAAAATGCTATAAATGCACAATAAAAAACAATTATTGTGTCGTTTAACTATTTCATGTGATGTATGTGAGGAAAACATTTATGGTCATTTGTACTATAATCTTATCTAAAACTAGCTTAATTTTTTAAAGGGACATTCCTGAGTTTGCTGCAATATTTTAAGATGTTTATCAACTAGTAACATATTCCTACGATTAAACTTACATATTAAATATATTTTCTTGTTTAGAGTATTAGTGGCTCTATATTAAACGTGTTTGTGATCGTTCTAATATTTGTACTAAGTTAATTTTCTAAAACATATTTGTTCGTACGTACGACATTATTTGAAGACGAAATCCAGTTTGGGCTTCTTATAAATATTAAGACGACCAGAAACACATTAAATATACAGACATTGATATTCTAAACAAGAAATAATATTTATTATGCAAGTTTAATCGTAGAATTATTGTATTAGTTGGCAATATCTTACAATGCAGCAAACTCGGGAATGTCCCTTTAAAGTGTTTCTGTTGATTCGAGACAGTGTGTTATCATATATTCTTTTATTTAGAATTGATGTGAAAAGGTTGCCAAATTATTTACTGTTGGTGTATGTCTATATGAACCAGGGTATGTTGTATTACCTCTTTTCTTGTAAATAGATTTAATAGTGCCAGCTAAGTAATCATCAAGTAGTATGCCGGTGTTAAAAGTTATATTAATTTTATTTTCACAATTTAAAAAATATTCCTTTGGGATGTAATCTATGCCAATATCTTTCGGGTGTTGTTTTTTTTAGGTGTCTAATAGCAGAATGAATGTCATCTTTAGAAATATCATCATTGAGAATGTTAATTTCAGAACTGATATTGCTGATAAAATCTACACGATCACCATCACTGGTTCCGTTAAAGGGACATTCCTGAGTTTGCTGCACTATTTTAAGATGTTATCGATTAATAAAATATTTCTACGATTAAACTTACATATTAAATATATTTTCTTATTTAGAATATTAGTGGCTGTATATTAAACATGTTTCTGATCGTTCTAATATTTGTACTAAGTTAATTTTCATTTTAATTCTTAAAAAATATTTTTTTGTACGTACGAAGTTATTTGAAGACGAAATCCAGTTTGGGCTTCTTACATATATTAAGACGAGAAGAAACACATTAAATATACAGGCATTGATATTCTAAACAAGACAATACATTTAATAAGTAAGTTTAATCGTAGAAATATTTTATTAGTCTAAAATATCTTACAATGCAGCGAACTCGTGAATGTCCCTTTAATGTATTTTAAAAATACAAATAATTTATCAATTTCTATTTAATTAGTTGTGGGTGTTTTTTAATTATTTAATGAATTAAGTAAGTTCCAAATTATTTCGGTTTAACTCAGTGCAATTTTCCAATTGTTTTCTTCTTTAGACATATCATACTGGCGTTTGTAAAATATGACCGGTTTTTTTTCTATACATCTCACCACAATGTAGCATCATTAGTCTGTCAGTAGCACATTTTGTATGGTTACATTTAAGCCTTGCCTTATGAAGTGATATTTTGCTGTTATACATTCCTTTATTATTTAATTATGTATGTTTTGTTGTTGATATTACCTACTGTTTTCTCAGCACTTTCCTTCATAACATTTACGTTTACTAATTTGTTAACTGCCTGAGCACCGTTTTACGAAACAATATTAGCGCTAAGATCACCTTAAGTGCATTGCTACCTTATGCAATTAAGATGATCTTAGCGCTAAGATCGTTTCGTAAAACGGGGGCCTGATCGTTAACTGCATCCACATTTTTAGAAAGGTCATCAGCATCGCTTATTTTGGTAATTTGATCATCATCAATATTATTAGGCCTACTATATCTTGTAGCTCAGCTAATGCCCAGGTTTCTTTGTGTTTCGTTAACGGAGTATTGCCATATAACAATGACTATCTGAAAGTATGGGATTAAAATCGCAGATATCAAATACACTGATATGTTTTACATGAGACACCGTTATCGTCAACTACAGATGGATTCTTACATGTTGCCAAAGACACCGTGTATAATTACTTAGACGTCTAACAAGCGTGAACCGTTGTCGTTTTGTCGTGTCTTGGCTCTTTGTCAACGGAATGCTCGTATTTGGTCATGCTGGTCCACTCATGTTACTAAGCAACAGTACATAATCAGTGGTGTTAATAGGACCTACGTGTTTTGTTTTACAGCGTAAAATGTATTTCAGGTGAAATATAAACTAGGCCAAAAGGCAGATCGTATACTTTCACCAAAGTAAATATTCGATATCAAGAGCCGTGACATAATTTACCGACACCATGAACCTCGTTGGGTCCTCTCCCTTGGCCTATAACGTATGTTCTTCATTATTATTTAAAACTGTGGTTTAATTTGATATTTACGTTTTAAATTTGTATTTTCAAACTACTGCTACTACTAATTCTAGCCAGGAAGAGGAGCCAGATTATGCGCATGTCAGTTATCAAAACGGAGTTTCTTGTACCTTAGTGTGTCTTTTATCAATTGCCAATAAAGATATATTTTGTTGGGTATCCAGCCATTTTTAAGGGTAACAAAAAGGCAGATGTTGCTGCCAAGTCTGCTTTGAACTTTCCCCGTGTCCATGTTGGTGTCCCGTACAGTGATTTTAAATTTCATATTGACCTATTATATCTTTTCGACTTGGCAAGATGATTGGGACGGTGCGGTTACAAGCAAGCTTCATGCTGTCAAGGCAGTCCTGGAAAGTGGCAGTCATCCTACATCATGGTTGTGCTGGGGTGTCGTTCAACATTGATTCATCGATTCATTGTACCCCATTCCTGTATTGCTCGATATGGACAACTTCACTTAGATGAGACATATACGCTTCAACAGGGAACAACTTCATATTTGGCCATGATGACACAATCTATTCCATCACTGAGCACAAATATTAATTATGTGGCCAGACGAACATGTAAATGTACAGAATTCCAAACAATTGTTTTGCACATGAGGTGAGGGAACATCATTTGAGAGCTATCGATGGTTGTCATATTTCTTTATTTGTCCGACAAAATCTGGCATATCTCAACAGGAAATGCAGGTTCCGCCATTCAGAATACTAATTTCGAGTTGGTAGTGCCAATCATACTGGCAGCCTATCTGCAGAGTATGCTGATTGGGGATGGATATGAATATCCAGATCACTCAAATGGTTGTCCATGAAATGATGATGTTAATCAGTCCTTGGCTTTTGAAAAACAAAGGCGAGTAAAACATCACATTCCTCAAAACGCTTAGGGGTAAAAAATCGCACTCATCAAAATGATGTGAAAACCAAGCATTATTAAAGGGACAGACCCTACTTTCAACAAGTGAAAATGAACACTAAGTTTAGTTAATCCACAAACCTGTAACACATTTGGATAAAGTTACAATTGAGTGAAACATGAGTCTGTGACTTTGAAATGGTGAAATACCCTCTAAATATAGACTACGACGACCCCATAACTGTTATTTCTCTGACGCATGTACGTTTTTAAAAATATGAGAAATGTATTTTGTGGTATTAAAAACACCAGGATTACAAAATCTAATCTAAACAATAAAATCTAAGTAAAGTATGATTTCAGTGTGTAAAAACTAGGGTACGTCTCTTTAATTTACGAAGTAAATGGTACATGTAAATATAGAGAAATATGTTGCAAAAAAGAACCAATAAACCAAGAATATTTTCTTTAAAAAAATTGTTGTTTGGTTCATTAGTTTTGTCTAACTTCTTTTCCCTTTCAGGAATGGAAAAAAAAAGTTTTATTTAAAGACGCACTCAACACATTTTATTTACGGTATATGACGTCAGACATATGGTTAAAGCGGCATTCCCTGGAATATTTTTATTATTTAAGCATATAGAACAGAAAATCACATTACGTTTGGTGCATATATGGCGCCGCACTCATGAATTGTTTCACTACGCTGGCTTATCCAGATCAAAAACAAAGCCATTATTTTGAAAGTGGGACACTTTTGACGGGCTCCCACCGATCTCGGTTTTTATTAGCTTATCACAAGTGTGAAATTCCCCAACAAGAGATGACGTGAGATTTCGCAAATTTTGAACAAATTTAACTGTCTTGATTGAGGGGTCGTCTCATATCTATAAAACCTATTTATATCCATAGTGGTATGGTACAACGCCTTTCCAGGGCTCGGTGGGTGGGGGATTTGCCTTGAAATTTTGACAGACTATTTTTCAAGACTATATGTTATTTTTATTCATTACTTAGATCTAAAAAGGTGGGGGGTTTTAAATGCGAGATCGATCCCCATCGGCGGGTATATAAAAGACCATGGTATGTGATATCATGTCTGTGGGATGGTACATATAAACGATTCCTTGCTAAAATAATAATAATAATAATAAAAAAAAAAAAATGCAGTGGGTTTCTATATACACTGGGTTTTAATTTCACCTTTGAAATTTTATATTGATGATGTTAATCTTATTGTTGCATTTACCATAGTTTGACACTCAATAGCCGATGTATTTTTCGTGCTGGGGTGTCGTTAAACATTCATTCATTCTAAGTCGCGTGTGCAGGGATTTCAGCGGGGTTGGGGTTATAAACTGTGTTGAGCGAAGTTTATATGGGGTCATGCTCCCCCAGAAAATACATTTCAATTTGTTTAAGCTTGGGCAAGTAAGGGTTTTGACCTGCACATGCTCCCGATTCCTCGCTAAGATTATATGTCAAAATTACCAAATGTTAGACATCCAATAGCTGATGAAAGGCCGAATAAGATAACACATTTTATTTACGGTTGTATGGCGTCGGATGATTATTAAATCAGTATGCTCTAATTTTGATGTCATTAAACACCCCCCCCCCCCCCCCCCTTACCTTTACCCGAGCTATGGCGGCACTGACGACGAATCAAGCATATGCTTTTGACGATATCCGTTCATTGCGAACACACACGAGTTTTTTAAAAGTACATTTGAGTTTGTATTTCATATTTGTACATGATGTTATAATATGGTAACCAGAAAATGTAACTTTAAGGACAACACAGATTTTGATAGAAAACCCTCTGTTGCCACTTCATGGATTACTCTTTCCGATTAGCAGCAAGGGATCTTTTATTTGCGTTTCCCACAGGCAGGATAGCATAAACCATGGCCTTTGTTGAACCAGTTATGGATCACTGGTCGGTGCAAGTGGTTTACACCTACCTATTGAGCCTTGCGGAGCACACACTCAGGGTTTGGAGTCGGTATCTGGATTAACCAATCTAATTAAAATTAGCTTCACTATTACATGCAGAATTCCAAGAGGAAAAATAATGTGATCCTGATACCTCTGATTGGTCAAAGGTGTGATAGTGTTTGTATATTGTTTTAATTGTTTTGACATGTATTAAGTCTAGGTATTATTATCTATAATAATTATTTTGACATGTAGTAAGTCTAGATATTATTATCGATTAATCGGGTATTGAGATACAGATGTGCATTTCTTGCATGTGCGACTGTAGGCACGTGCGTTGCGCCTTCTATTGTTCTGTTGGCTATATAAACTCTGGTTTGTAGGATGTTTGACTACGATATAATGCTCGGTTGGATTCGCTGCTGGAAGAGGGGAAATCTTCGGTTATTGTAAGTTTGCATATAACTTTAATGTGATTTATGAAGTACTTGTAGAATATTGTAGAGGTCTTTACAGATGTATTTACAGATGTCTTTATATTAAACGCACTCTGTCACAGATGGTTGACCTAATTATTGACCTAACAAGGAATTGTATGACCATATATACATTTGATTTGTACCTAAAAGTACTTTATTGGACCATCTACATAACCATCATATCCACTTATTATTGATATTTTATAAAAATAATTGAATTATGGGTACGGTCCATAATTCTGAGAACAATAACGGCTATTTGGAAAGCAGAGGTGACGTATTATTTTGAGTCACGTGACGGGCATTCCCCGAATAACCACACTGCCAAAACAATTTACCAAGCTCGTGTAACGAGAACGCATGACCGTCCTATACGATGTAGGGTAAATAGAAAAAACAATGAAAATAAGTTATTAAAAATAATAAAAACATGTATTGAATGATAATAAGCTTATACATTAGTTTATTTTAGCAACAGACGCATTTTAAACGTAGACAATCCAGACTAGTTAGGCCTTTGCATATATAGATAAATTTATCGTCAGTCGTACGCGAAAAACTCTAAACATCTGGATCACGAACACCTTAATATTCCACCTTGTGAAATTAATTATTATACAACATATGCCATAACAACTGACTTGGGATAGGAAACGTTAATTTTGTAAAGAATACGCTGAACTAAACGATGTATATATACAATGTGACTATATATACGAAGGCCGTGCGTAGATCCTCTGCTAACGAGTGCTGGCTATATTCACAGCAAACATGTATATAGGCGGTAAATAAGTATTTGATTCATCCACATTACTGAACTATCGGGAACAGGAGGAATACATACTAAGTACTGTACGAACAGAGCGTTTTCTGGACAGGGGAGGGGAGGGGTACATGGATTTAACGGACACTTTTGCGTACGTTTTCCATAGACACATGAATAGCGTAATATTGTACGTACAGAACTATCAAAGTATAATATAATAATAATAAAAGATAATATTAATAATAATACACAATTATTATTATTAGTAATAGCCAACTATACCTTTTGGGGGTGGAGAGGGCGGTATTTTTTTGGGAGAGTTTTGGCTGTACAAATGCAAGATTAACGTGCATGCATACACGCACAAACGAAAGGATGAACTTGTCCATGCACGTAGAACTGGATTCAACTGGGTTAAGTAATTTATTCTAATTAAATTAGCTCCACTATTACATAAGGATCTAACAGCAGCCCGTTGGAGCTCATGTCCAGCTGACCTTTCATTCGACTAATCAAAACCAACCTTTAGACGAGAAAACATGCGACAGTACACTGGGTTTTTTTGGTGGTTTTTTTTACGCTATGCATTAAACCGAATCATCGAATGACCACTTTGACAAAATAATTTAATAATAATAATAATAAATGGTGAATTTATGTTCTGAATTTGTATTTTATTTCAGCGTATTCGCAATTTTCGTTATGAAATTAATTTTAAAAGCTGTTTCATTATTTGCCATTTGTATAGCCGGCCTCAGTTTGCCAAGTCTCTATACACGATGATCTTTTATATAAAATTTAAAAATGCATTATACGGTTGTCGTATATATAGCCACATTACTACGAATCTATTTTGCCGTACATTTTTAACTTATAAACATGAAGAGTTCTAACTTTTAAAAATTAAGCATGTTATGGAATTTCCTCGATCGTAGTTCAAATAAAATGTTTTGGATCACACAGTAACTAGGTTTGGTATTCCAAATGAATGTAATTTCCAAATTTTGATAAATAAGGCCCACTAAATTCGTGATTGCGTGCCTTTAAATGGTGAAGTTTATACTAATACATACGCTTAGGTAAGGAGTGTGAATATATTGGACGGGTTTGAAGGTCTATATGCTCATGTAGACATGTATTAAAGAATATTATATTTATTACATGCATTTGAAACTGGTCAGTTTATACCTGATTATTAATAGTTATAATTGCATAGTTGTACGATTTATTTCTAATTGAGATTCGTCGTTTGTACACGTGATGACGTGACTGATTACTTCGTTACTGGGACAGCTTGGTCCACATATTTGGTATTATGTGGGTAGATATTTTGTATATTATGATTTTATATTTAACGTTTTGTTATGGAGTTGTTATGAAGTTGACTATTATATGTATTATATGTAATATTAGGCTTACAATGATTTAATATTGTGTAATGTATGTTTCGACATGTATATAAAATAATTTGTATGTGTATTATATCATACCATTGGATGATTAAAGGGAGATTCCTGAGTTTGCTGCGATGTTTTAAGATGTTATCGACTAATAGAATATTTCTACGATTAAACTTACATATTAAATATATTTTCTTGTTTAGAATATTAGTGGCCAGGGCCGTACCCTGACCAAAATCCATGGGGGGGCACTAAATTTTATAAATAATTTTTAACATACTATAAAGATTAAACCTTGACCTTAACATATTAAAAAAAACAAAAAACCGAGATTCTCAGGGGGGGCAACTGCCCCCCCCCCCCCCCCCCCCCCCCCCCCCCCCCCCCCCCCCCCCCCCCCCCCCCCCCCCCCCCCCCGAGGGTACGGCCCTGGTGGCTGTATATTAAACGTGTTTCTGATCGTTCTAATATTTGTATTGGGTTAATTTACATTTTATTTCCTTTTTTTTTCGTACGTACATTATTTGAAGAAAAAATCCAGTTTGGGCTTCTTAAAAGTATTAACACGACCAGAAACATTGAATATACAGACACCGATATTCTAAACAAGGAAATAGATTTAATATGTAGGTTTAATTGTACACAATATTATATTAGGCGGAACCATCTTCCAATGCAATAGTCAGGAATGTCCCTTTTAACATTATATAATATTATTGGTGTCTTTACAGTGATGTTAGTCATAATTAATGGATGAAATTATTTGTAATATTTTCAGAGCTGTAAAGAAATAAAGAATGAAAAAATATGAATAAACCCGAGTAACATTCCACGTCGCTGTCGTCTGTCGTTTATTTGAACCCATTATGATGCTGCTACACGTATATAAATAACATATCGTTCAAGTAAAATGTTTTTCTAGTATTAAACGGATTTTTCTGTCGGCTACAATCGGTGGCAATCAATATACAAAATGAAGTTTACGAGCGAACCTCACAAGGCAAAAAATAAAGTGGTTGGTTTTATTTAACGACGCCACTAGAGAACATAGCTTTTTTTTGTATGTTGTTAACGGCTATTGGACATCAAACATATGGTCATTCTTTTTTTTCTTTTTTTTAAATTTGATTTTTTTTAGGAAACCCGCTGTCGCCACATAGGCTACTCTTTTACGACAGGCAGCAAGGAATATTTTATTTGCGCTTCCCAAGGGCAGGATAGCGAAAACCATGGCCTTGTTGAACCAGTTATGGAACACTGGTCGATGCAAGTGGTTTACACCTACCCATTGAGCCTTGCGGAGCACTCGCTCAGGATTTTGTGTCGGTATCTGGATTAAAAATCCCATGCCTCGACTGGGATCCGAACCCAGTACCTACTAGCACCTACTAGCCTGTTGGCCGATGGCCTAACCACGACGCCACCGAAGCCGGTTACTCAAAAGGCAAGGTCTGGTTAATTACCGTGCACACTGATCAGTAAAAATGGATAACGTATAAATGGTTCAACATTCATTCAAAAAAGGTTAGAAATGTTTCATTTTACGACGTACTCAACACGGGTTTTTTTACGGTTATTATGGCGTCAGACATATGGTTAAGAACCACACGGCTATTGAGAGAAGAAACCCGCTGTCGCCACTTCATGGGCTATTTTCAGTTAGCAGTCGGGGATCTTTTACACAGACAGGTTAGTACATACCACGGCCTTTGATATACGAGTTGTGGTCCACTGGCTGGAACGACAACATTCATTCAAGTCTACAACTAAGAACTTTTTCCCACTCAACAAAGAACACATTTGGCAACGTTTCATGGCAGAAAGAATAACATTTTATATTTGAACTAAAGTTGTAACATGTACAGCTACATGAATGCATCGTATGAATGATCACATTATAGGATTCAGAAAACACGACAATATATGACATGTGGATACTGTACACAGAAACCAAACCCTGAACACGCTTTCATGTGAAAGGACGGAATTCCTCCTAATGAAAACCAATATATATCGGTATAATTATTGAGCAGTTAATATAATATTACATTAACATTCATATAGTTGATGACTATAGGAAATGATTACTGGTACATTATTATTCATCGAAAGAAAATGTAATACCTAAACGATAATCTTGATAAGGTAACGGGTGGAGTCGTCTGACACACTATATCATCTAGTATAACAAATAGCGTCTGAACCGTCTTTATAAGATTTCCCTCGATGTTAATACCATTCAGTTAGCCTTAAACGTTATTATTATCAAGTTACACACACAGTTAATATATGTAGGTCCTACTTGTAAGAATCAAACCAACATAAATCCGCCTGCCATTTATGTATTCATTCGTTAAAGTTACATTGTCTGGAATATTTTTATTACTGAAGCATATAGAACAGAAAATCCCATTACGTTTGGTGCATATATGGCTTATCCAGGACACAAACATAGCCATTATTTTGAAAGTGGGACACTTTTGACGGGCTCCTACCGATCTCGGTTTTCATTGGCTTATCACAAGTGTGAAATTCCCCAACAACAGATCACGTGAGATTTCGCAATTTTTGAACAAATTTAAATGTCTTGATTGAGGGGTCGTCTCACAACTCCAAAACATATTTATATCCACAGTGGTATGGTACGTCTTTCTAGGGTCGGTGGGTGTGGGATTTGCCGGGTGTGGGATTTGCCAGCTGGCATACACGTTACATGTAAGGGCGTGTTACTAATTACGTAACGCTTTTGGGGTAGAGGAAGAGAGTACGGTCTTTGATTTACGTAACATTTTTCAAGACTGTTATTTTTATTCATTACTTAGACTTAAAAAGGTTGGGGTTCTTTTTGTGTGTGTGTTTTTTTAATGCGCGGTCAGTCTAGGATAGATCCGCATCGGGTATATAAAAGTTCATGGTATGTGATATCCTGTCTGCAGGATGGTACGTAATTATTATAAACGATTCCTTGTTAAAAAAAAACAAAAACAAAAAAAACAAGGAAAAACAAACAAACAAAAAAACACAATGTAGTGGGTTTCCAAGGCGCGTGTGCAGGGATTATTGACTGTGTTGAGCGAAGTTTATATGGGGCCATACTCACCCAGAAAATACATTTTAAAATGTTTAAGCGTGGGCAAGTAAAGGTTTTGACCTCCAATACCCCCC
>JAECMU010330654.1:0-10802 GCA_016106625.1 Dracogyra subfuscus
TAAATGACAGCTTAATACACTTTTACTTTGTGAATTGTCCTTAGTTATGTATTAAACCACAGCTAAAGTTAATACTTTTATTTTGTGAATTACATTTAGGTCCCTGATCATGCATTAAATGACAGCTTAATACACTTTTACTTTGTGAATTGTCCTTAGTTATGTATTAAACCACAGCTAAAGTTAATACTTTTATTTTGTGAATTACATTTAGGTCCCTGATCATGCATTAAATGACAGATTAATACACTTTTATTATGTGAATTAGGTCCCTGATCATGCATTAAATGACAGATTAATACACTTTTACTTTACCTCCGAGTGTGCAATTGGCTGAAGAGATGGAGCCAGGTGAAGCTGTTATTTCGTTGTCAGCACAACGAACACATTGTTGTTTTCCTGCTAATTCCTGGTAAAAATCCTTTGGACATTCCAAACATGGTATATATCCATCATTGGCATTGTATAATCCTTTAGGACATTTGGCTTTTAAAAAAAATAAAAAATAAGAAAATAACCAGTTAGAAAGATTATTAAAGCAGCATTATTAATTATAACGTTTGCTTGTTTAACTATCTGACAATTACTTTGGTAAATCACTAGCATATCACAATAAAACTGGAAAACCTCACTCAAAACGTAATAAAACATAAAAATGTACATTATTATAGACATGTAAAACAATATTAATTGCATTAATTGTGCTATATGACATATTCTGCTGACTAAAAAATACATTATTCGAAAAAAATTAATTATAATTTCTTCTATAATTACATGTATTTGTTGCTAAAATAATTTACACTATTGTGTTTACTTTTAGAATGTTAACTATTTTGCATCTTTGTGTACAGTTCTCACTGGGTTTCATGGCAGTGTTTTTTTTTCAGGCTCTGCATTAATTTGCATAGGTTTTAAATGTCCATATAATAATATATTATCATCACTTCTTTCAGTAATGTCCCCTCTCATAGCAGTTTGAAACACGACTGACATGATGCTATGTGAACTATCTGTAGAATGATTTAACTTTTGAATAGGATCAAATATAAGGTCTAAAATATTATAACAACTTCAACTTCTCACTTGAGCCAACTTTCTGTGAAAAAGGGTTATTTCGCCAGTTAGATTAATGCCCGATATTAAAATAAAGCTTAAAGAATTGTGGAAAATACAAATATCACAATAATTCGAATTATCTGTTAGATAACAAATGTCACTATTATTATATTAAATACCCAATAACAATCAGTTTTAAAGTTGACCTGGGTATCTAATGAATCTCTACTTGAATTCTTTTCTTTATTTTCCCTTACCCTTTCCTTCTCTTCTCTCTGTTTTTTTTATTTATTTCCTTTTGACTCTCAGATTACAATTTGGAAACTAATTGTAT
Organism: Dracogyra subfuscus; assembly: GCA_016106625.1. Taxonomy (NCBI): domain Eukaryota; kingdom Metazoa; phylum Mollusca; class Gastropoda; order Neomphalida; family Peltospiridae; genus Dracogyra; species Dracogyra subfuscus. Next base: position 1,394 of record JAECMU010330654.1, read on the forward strand.
GAGGAAGCCTATTTAGATTCATATTTGTAAACAGAAAATCTTAAACATCACATATAATTTTATTTTTTTAAATTTTGTATATCATAATATTTGTATATAACTTTTATGTGATACTGTAAGACAATGATTCAAGGCTTCCCAACCTTGGCATTGCCTGTGATCTTGGGGTAATAAAAAAACAAATTAGAATTATTACTGTTTTGGTTGAACACGGCTAACACTTCTTATCTTAACACGTGGAAATGGATGGAATTTAGTTTTTTCATGAATCAAGGAAGCTTTCCAACAAATTTAACTGGAAATAGTCTTAGACTAGTAGAATGGTCTGGAGATATTTCAGTTTTTAAAAATGCATTTCTTTATATAACTACACTAGTAAACTTCACCCCCTCCCCTGAGGAACTGAGTAATGGGGGATCTCACATGGATGACATTCACAAATTAGATAAACCATCTATTGATTTTTAAATATATGAAGACTATTTGGTTATACCATTTCTGGAAGTAGAGAAGATGTTTTAAAATTGACTTATTTTTCCACTTTTGGGGCTCACCTCTCAGACCTCTGACGGGTGAGTCAGAATGAGAGTATGGAGGGTAAATCGTGGAAATTAATATTTATATTTTTATACATTTTAGATAGATGATAAGAGACTTGCTGTTTAAAATTTGTCAAAGCACATGAAATGCAATGTCTAATTTCAAAAGATTCAAACCCATAACCACATAGTAAGGGCACCTATGGTCTGTTCTGATTTTATTACATAGCCACAGATTATTTTCAGGAAGGAAGCCTAGTTCATAATTTATTTCTCAATGTGCTAAGGAAGCTTGCAACAAAATACGGTTGTAACTGGTCAAGGAGTTTGAGAAGATGTGTTAAAAATTCCCTTAACATTTCCCCTTTTGGGCCTCACATGTGCCCGAGTGGTTAGAAAGATCAAATTCACAAAATCTGGTTCCAATTGATTCATTAGTCTTGGAGGAGTAGAAAACATGTGAAACATTTACACACAACACATATTGCATGATGTATGAAAACGGATTGTAATATATATTAGTCATTTGAGCCTTTGGCTCAGGTGACCTAAACACCGATGGAATGGTGAACTATGTACCTTGAAAAGACATCCAAGCAAAAACCCTGCCTTAATTCATGAAACTGTATATTGAATTCCATCTCATTTGTTATTAAATCTGTGGAAGATTGCTTACACCAGTATGGTTAACCCTAAGCTCTTACCTTTACACATGGAATCTGATGTGGACCCTGTGTCACGTGTGATAGAGTCAGTGGGACATTCCTGGCAGTATGTGCTGTTAACCCCGTAAGTATTCAGTGGACACCGGGTACAAGGCTGCAGCTGGTTGTCAGATGATGTTCCAATTGGACAAGTGTCTGAAATTTATTAAAATGCTCATCAGTGGTATCACAATAAATACTGACATGAAAGAGAAAACAAATGAGGACCTTTTCATGCAATTAACACAAAATCTGAAAACTAAACATTTAGTGTAAAACTGAAAATGTGTCCAGGATGTTCACAATACTTTGCATGTGCAAACTGCAGAAGTTGAAAGACGTGAAGACTCAACTAACATCACTTTGCAATGTCACATTCATTAAAACATTTCTTGCCATTCTTTGATTGACTTGAATATAATTTCTGCTATATGCTTTGATTTCTAGATATGTATTAAAACCAGGAATACATGTATATATTTAGTACGGTACTATAGACATGTATTAAAACCAGTAATACATGTATATATTTAGTACTATAGACATGTATTAAAACCAGTGATACGTATATCTATTTAGTACTATAGACATGTATTAAAACCAGTGATACGTATATCTATTTAGTACTATAGACATGTATTAAAACCAGTAATACGTGTATATATTTAGTACTATAGACATGTATTAAAACCAGGAATACATGTATATATTTAGTACTATAGACATGTATTAAAACCAGTGATACATGTATATATTTAGTACTATAGACATGTATTAAAACCAGTAATAAATTATATATTTAATATATAGACATGTAATGTTTCTTTTGTCCATCAGTATATTTTTAAACAAGAAAGAGTCCCATTTCAAAATTGACATTTATTTTATGCATTTGCTGAAATGCTTCAAATATAACAATTGAAATAAGTAAATGAACATTTGGGTAAGGGGGAGTATGTGACATCTCCCACTGAGACCAAGCATCATGTTAAAGGTTTAGAACCTTTAGGTAACTTCTGCTTGCTGTCATTCTACGTTTCCAACTAACAGACTCAGTTTTGTTACTAAAATTACATATTACACACACGTTTGTGTGTATAAAATATCTATTTCTGTATGTACTATACTGTTTTTGATGTCCTACAGTGTAGCAGCTCAAGGTTTGTTTTACTTCCAGTCCTAGAAATTCACCACGGCCATCAGCAGTGACACTGCGAAAAGCTGACATTGTAAAATTGATCTGCAACATTTGATCATTATCAGGCTAGAGATTGTCAAAACTATCTTATTGCTATGACATCATGAAAATCATTGTAGGTCATAAAACTATTGTAGGCTGTGACATCACTAGAGCACATGCCATAGTGACAATGGTTTTACAATATTGTAGCATTAAGATAAGCTTCAAACATATGGGCTGAGGTACATGTACTTACTACAAGAATGTTATTACATGTTCTATATTGCCATGGCTAGATGTCATGAATTATGAAGGGTGTACATTGTAACATATATATGAAGATCCAAGGAAATATCCTGCGATAGCACACTTTTTGGTAATTCAAATCAAGGTAACTCTGTAATTCAGGAATATTTATACCTTTGAAACAACAACCCTCAGTGGCTTACCATAATTTTAGGTTTTTATTTATTATGTTAACATGCACATCCTTTATTCCACTGACTCTGTTTGGACATCATAGGTTATTCCCTTGCACTCTCCTCATTATTTTTTCATATGTATGAAATTATTGGCAGGCAAAATCCAGTTTGGGCAAATACAAACATTAATAAAAGTAAAATTACCAAAACACTGTGATTTAGATGTACTTCCTTCCATGTATGTGCTGGTACCAAGGTCACAGTTCAAACAGCCTGTTTGTCCTGGTCTGTCTGTGTACTTTCCTACTGGACACAGCTGACACGTGATGCCTCCACTGTTGTAGAAACCTTTGGGACATTCCACTAGAAAAATAACAAAGACAAAAGAATATCACCATACCAGACACAATCAACAGACACTGCAGTTAACTGTAATAAATTTAGAAATATTTTCAAGGTACAATTTGTATTTTCCATACTTTATATTGTAGTCAAGATGAGAAGTAGTTTTAAATTTAAATCTCAATACTTTAGGATTTTTAGTGGAGTCTTTTTAAATGTCTCTTTGAGGATTTTAGATTAATATGTATATCACAGATTATATCATCCTATAATGACTGAATCTTAAACGCAAAGCTAAATCACAAAGATGGAATCTGCTAAGCCATATAACAAAATATGGATATTAACTGAAAAAGTACACATTTGTTATTACTTATAACAGGGTTTTATTTTTTAAATTTGACTGGACACTCATGGCTTTGACTTCGGGAATTCCATCAAGTTAGAATTTAAGAGTAAAACTATACATGTACTTGTATGTATTCAAATTAGTATATTTATTTTGCATTACGAAATGCTATGGGTGTGGAAAGGAGATTGGGTGTTTGTCAAGTGTTACATATTGTTTTCAAAATAGGTCTTTATATAATAATAAATAATTGGAATTATTTACCTTTAGACTGCAATTGTTTTAACTACAAAATTGGGAATAAAAAACAAGTCTTTGAGGAATGATGGGGACTAGTGCCAATTTGTTTAGTCTAGAAACATAGCTGATAAAACCCTGTGTAATTTGTTTTAAAAATGTAGCTTTGTTGTTAATGATTATTTAATTTTTGCTACAAATAATGTAATGCAAGATACTTCACCAAAACAATGTATCTAATAGTTTTGTAAATGGCAAAACATTTACGTAGCAAGCTTGACCCACACATTTATTCTTATAATAATATGTCATGTATTGTCAATTAAACTTATTGTTATTATTTTGCTCCAATTTTTAAGACCTAATTTGAGCACTCACAGCACATCTCTGATCCTTTATACAGTGTCTTCTTCTTGTCACTAGGACATATGTAGTCCTTAGAAACCTCCATTGCTACAGCAGGCGAGCCATCTGGCTTGGTTTGGTATACCACATTTAGTACAACACAGCCAATAGGACTTAAGTCACCATTCATTACATTTGACTGATCAGTTCCAGTGGTTTGTAGTGTTGTCTTCAGTAATGTAGAGCAAGTGCTGAGTGCCGACTTCTGGGTCCAACTAAACGTTACTGTGTAATCAATGAACACCTGTAAATAGCATAGATAAACACACGCATAAAGAAGTCAATTTAAATATAATTTTTAAAAATCTGTAAAAGGTTTTATTACTGAAAAATCATTTCATGCCCATGGCAGAGACTTTAAGACATTTAAAATCTGTCTTAGGAAACAGGATTTTTACTTTAAACTTCAAAAATATAAATTATACCAATTACTTTTTGCTAGCATAATATAATATTTACTATCCTATTCAGTTTAACTCTTTCCCTCCAATTCTTGACTGCAGTTGAGACACACAAAGTTAACTTTAAAACCCATTCTCGACTGTAGTCGAGACGAGACTGGCCTTTGTAAACACAGCTGTGAACATTCACAGGAATTATCTGTCTTGATTCTGTGAATGCTAGAACATAGCAGAAAAACAACTGAACACGTTGAGTGTATTTTGTTGACCAGTATTTATATTTAAGTTTTATATTTCAATATCAAAAAGAAAACAAAAAACAGTCTAAATATGTGTAAACATTACGTGCACATGGTTTTGACTTCTCACTATTTGTTTAATTATTTCTTTAAAAACTAATTTTAACATTATTATTTAATAAAAACTTAATTTTTTTTAAAGATGTATTCACTAAAAATAACTGATAATACAGACTTTGAAGTAGATGATGGATGGTATTACTGGTCAGCGATTAAAATTGAAAATAAACTGTCATAAACAATGATGTCATGGATCGTGATCGTAGGATTTAAAAAAAAAAAAAATTCATTGTAAAGCTGGGTGGATAAGAGTTAATGCACCATATTTATTAAATAGATATTAAATAATAAATAAATCTTATTTGTAAAAAAAACACAAAAAAAACAACAACAAAAAAGAGTAAATTGTTGACCATACCCATTAAACTTAAGAAAAACACCTCACCTATTTTCCTAGGGAGGTCAGAATTACCCAATTCATGATTTTGTTTCTTCATGGGTGAAACAAGCTTAACACCAAATTTAGATGAAAATTGTCTAGACTAGTAATTGTCAAGAAATTACAGTTTAAATGCATTTCTCTATATACTTCTAATAAACTTCCCAGGCACAAACATGTCAATGAAATTCACAACTGAAATCTAATGATTTTTATATATAAAAAGACAATTCAGATCTACATTTGTGGAAGTAGAAAAGACATTTTTTTAAACTCGGTGGGAAGAAGGTCAGAATAACCAAATTCACAAATTTATTTGTCCTTGTACCAGTGCTTGGCATTTATAGAAGATGATAAGATTTTTATTTTATTGTCTGCTTATTTTTTTCCCCTTTTGGACCATATCCCTCAACCAAATTAATTCACAATTTTGTTTCTCCATGGATCAAAGAAGCTTTGCACCAAATTTACGTGGAAATGGTTAACGAAATCTAAAATAAAATGTTTTTACACCCCCTGGTAACAAACTGAGGACTTAACATTAATGACATTCACAAATTAGATAAATTATCTATTGACCTTTATATACATAAAGATCATTCAGTCACAGCATTTGTGGAAGTAGAAAATATGAATATTTAAAAAATTAGCTTAATTTTCCCTATTTAGGCCATGCATTTCAGGCCCCTGGGGGTATGAATGACCAAATGCATGTATTTATTTCCTCATGTACCAAGCAAGCTTCCCACAAAATTTGGTTGGAATTGATAAAAGGAAACATGTCACATGCCACCATTATAATTCCTTTTAGAAGCAAAATGATATAAAATATGACCATACATTAGTAACACTAACACGTGTATTTATTTATAAAGGTACTAATTAGACAAATCAGTATAGGGATTTATGCATGTTGCTTTGTTAGCTTTCAAAACTAGAAAGCATACTGTTTTAAATTGGCCCAAGAACTAACATTTGGCCTGGGTCATGAGGCAATACTTTGTATTAAGTTTTGTTGAAATCGGACTGGTGGAACTTAATAAGAAGTCGAAAATGTCTCAGTCAATCAGAGGCCAAGGAGGCCATCTTTGATATTGTATCAGCTCAAAAAATAACAAGAAAAGGTTTGGCTGAAATCTGCCTGGTGAGATTTCCGAAAATAAAGGAAGTGACATCATACCAGCTCTACTCTGTTGTAGCCAAATTTATAAGAAGTAGAAAATGTGAAAAGTTGATGGATGATAAACATTGCACCATTGCCCTTTTGGCCAGGTAAGCTCAATATAACTTAAATAAAACAAACTTTAACATTATTTCCTTTTTATAACTGTCAAAAACTTTAAATCTGTATGTCATTTCATAGGATATTTTATGCAGACAGGAAAACACTAATCCAAAAAGGGACATTCCTGAGTTTGCTGCACTTTTTTAAGATGTTATCAACTAATAAAGACTTTAACGATTGTAAATTGTAATCACATATCAAATATATTTTCTGCATAAATATTAGTGGCTTAGGAGATATCCATATTAAGTTTTTAGATTTGCTGGTGTTAATGTCTATATGATCCCGTAAATTAAACATTTGCGAGCATCAAATAAATAATACATTGTAACACCTGCAAATCTAAAAACTCCACATGGTTATGTCCATTGTAAACTGAATTGTTTTTCTACAGAACTAACTGTATTAGAGGGGATGATTTTCCATTTCAGATTTTGCCACATTCCGTTTCAGACTTGTGCAAATTCTGTTTTTTTTTCTCCATTTTTGAGTGTTTTATATCCATTTATGTTATTATTCCAGCTCTGAGCTGCTTTGCTAATACCATTTTTGTTGCAACAAACTTTTTTTTTCTCCACTTGCCACTAATAAAGACAAAATAGTGATGTCCATATTTTCTGACCTATACACCACTTGGTTTTAGACAAAGTTCCAACCTTCGTCCGTACATAAATCGCACCCTTTAAATAAGCCGAATTTAAAACAAAGCCACAAACTTAATTACGGTTAATTATTGTTTGTATTTAACAATAATAGAGAGATCCATTCTCCATTAAATTCAAGCAGTAAATACTTGTCGAGTGTGTATTGGCTTTCAGTCTCATTTTATCTAATGGATTATGGGTAAATTTCGTAAACAAAACACACCATTGAATAAGAACTTGGTAATTAATGCATTGTTCCTAATCTTACATTAGTTGCCAAAAACAAGTAAATAAACACGATAACATTTTATTTGTTCCAGTATGATTACAAAGCATGAACCATGATTTTTTTTTTTTTTTAAAGTGCACAAGAATCAGGCCTACTATTACTCCATCGATTACACATGTATGTTTTTATGTTACCTAACTAGCGTGTCGTGTGCACACATTACATATTCAAACGAGGTCGGGTCAAGCTGGATATAGGCCAGTGGTAGTGGACCGAAACTAAGCACTGCCCTGTCATCGTTTTGAATTTCGACATAGTTTTATAACTTTTAAACAACAGCCTTTAAATAATATATTTGCTGAGAATTATATGTTCAGTGCCGATCTAAGGATCCGCGGTGCCTATAGCACAAACAACAGCGGGGCCCAATCTCAAGATATATATTTTGTAAACCCCTTAGGGAGAGGAGAAAAATGACATGAGGAAAATGTACACATGACAGTGGGAGCACCTGAATAAAACGGAAAGAACAAAAATTAAATACCATTTTTGTGTTCATGAAAAATGGTGTTCCCCACAGGACGGACTATAAATGTGAAATGCTTCGGTACAGATTGACGAATATGCCCGAAATTTCCCGAAATTATGTTTTCCAACGAAAGCATTGTGTAAATCGGTTATGTTTATGAATCGTAGTAAGTACATGTATTATTTAAAAATATTGAAATTGAACATACTAGAAATCGTATTATATAATCAGCATTCTAAAATTGTATTAATACATATTTATTTATATATTTTAAGTTACACTGTGTAAAGTCCCGATAAATTGGACTGTGTCCACGGCCATAATTAGCCGTGGTTGCCTTCCTTGTATGCCCTAGTGCCCTTCTCATGCCTGGTACCAACTAAATTGAACTTGGCAGCATTTTTTACTTGTATTCATCCATAAGAACAGAAACTCTCAGATATGCTATTTCGATGGGCGCAGCCATATTGTTATTGTTTACAAGCCACAAATTCGAGAACCACGTGGTCACCGAAAAGTAACTTGTCATGTCATAGGGTGGGGTTTTACGTGCTCCTTCAGAACAAGCTGTTGTAGTGCACGCCTGTCTTGGGCGCAGGGGACGGCCTCAGCCATCTCCTCCGTCTAGGACAGGAGAGAAGTAACTGCGCAGTCACTATATAAAGACTGTTCTGCGCAGGGAAGATCACACCAGGTAGAGGGGATGATTTTCCGCGATCATGGAAAAATGGACGGAATCGCGGAATTTAGTAACTGAAACGGAATTCTCAATTTAAAAAAAATAACCTTCAAAAGTTTTATTTCTGGTTCCAATACCACTACAAATCTTTTTGGTAATTTTAAGATTCAATATTGATAACATATACCCATAGTGTTTTTTGTATGCCAACTTTTGTGGAGCGCATTGTATGCCTAAACACTTTCAGAACCGTTCATTCTCGGAAGTTGCACTTAACTGCCGTAACTTGCAACAAAGCATGTGACTGTTTACCCGTGTGACTTTACAGTGTTAACTTGAAATATCAAAATAAATATGTATTAATACAATTTTAGAATGCTGATTATATAATAAGATTTCTAGTATGTTCAATTTCAATAGTTTTTAATAATACATGTACTTACTACGACGATTCGTAAACATAACCGATTACACGATGCTTTTGTTGGAAAACGTAATTTCGTAAAATTTTGGGCATATTCGTTAATCTGTATGAAAGCATTTCACATTTATAGTCCGTCCGGTCTGGAACACCATTTTTCACGTTATGGAATTTACCACAAGTTATTTATTTCTGAACCGATTCTTTTCCAAATTGAACACAAAAATAGTATTTCATTTTTGTTCTTTCCGGTTTATTCTAGTAGCACGTGCTACGGTCTCCGCGATTCAGGTGGTCTCGCTGTC
>JAECMU010330700.1:0-12284 GCA_016106625.1 Dracogyra subfuscus
ACAATCAACACACTCACATTTATAACCAATCACAGGACTTGTGGTGTTTGCTTCTCTATCAAAGGTTGGGTGCACCTTGAACTTTGACCCAGCCGGAAGTTATTTGCTTTAGTACTACCTTTAAGAATGTCAATTTTTTCTCATTCCAACTACTACATTAGCATATAAAAAGGCTGGTAGATGCACATTTGAAAAGAGTAGAGACAGTGGTGTTTTCAGTCATTCTGTAGCCCATATAACAGCTGCATGTTGAAGTGTTATTAAACAAGTAAAACATTAAATATTGGAATATTTACATTGCAGCGCAGGAAGCTTGGGCCAGGATCATACGAGATAAAAGACTTCATGGAAGCCGCTGATGAAAAACCTCGGAGTCAACGCGGAATCTGTGATGCTAGAGCTGAGAGATTTAGCAATGATATTGTGGTAATTATATATTCATTGACATATATGTCTGTTATTTTCATCACAGTTCAGTCTAATCATAGCAACACAGGGTTTTTTAATTTTTTGATAAACATAAAAATAATGTCGGCTAATGTCACATAAGAATTTATTAAGATAACGTCACTTTATCCAGGTTCTTTTTATTATTGAGCATTCTTGTTCTTGAAACAAATTGGTATTAAAAATAAAATCTAATTGGTATTTTTGTTAAATATTATCTGTTATTTCTTTTAGGTTCATCTCAACATGAACAAACAAAAAAGCTCGGCGGACTTGTTTGAACAAAAGCAAAAATACATTTGCATACTTTTGTGTGAACGGCTTTGCTGATCAACACAGTTTGCACATGCTTTTTTTGTTGTTCATACCCCAATGATTATTTCCTGTTTCTGTCTACTCCACAATGGCTTATGTTAAAGGCTTCAGTATGTACTATATGAGAAAATGCTCATGACAGCAGCAAGTTTCTTCTGTCCAGGTGTTGCCATTACCATATACTTGAGACAATATGACTGCTAATTATGTCATTCATTCATTCATTCATTCATTTAGGTGTTGTCATTATCATATACTAGAGACAATATGACTGCTAATTATATGTCATTCATTCATTCATTCAGGTGTTGCCATTATCATATACTAGAGACAATATGACTGCTAATTATGTCATTCATTCATTCATTCAGGTGTTGCCATTACCATATACTAGAGACAATATGACTGCTAATTATGTCATTCATTCATTCATTCATTCATTCATTCATTCATTCAGGTGTTGCCATTACCATATACTAGACAATATGACTGCTAATTATATGTCATTCATTCATTCATTCATTCATTCATTCATTCATTCATTCATTCAGGTGTTGCCATTACCATATACTAGAGACAGTATGACTGCTAATTATATGTCATTCATTCATTCATTCATTCATTCATTCATTCAGGTGTTGCCATTACCATATACTACATTACTAGAGACAATATGACTTCTAATTATATGTCATTCATTCATTCATTCATTCAATCAGGTGTTGCCATTATCATATACTGGAGACAATATGACTGCTAATTATATGTCATTCATTCATTCATTCATTCATTCATTCAGGTGTTGCCATTATCATATACTATTACTAGAGACAATATGACTGCTGATTATATTATCATATACGAGAGACAATATGACTGCTAATTATGTTCAGGTGTTGCCAATTATCGAAAATACTAGACAAAATATGACTGCTAATTATCATTCATTCATTCATTCATTAATTCCTTAATTCATGTTATTAATGTTATTACAGAGCATGACTCCTGGTCCTGGCACCTATGGTAAAGGTGGTGTGCCTAGTGCAGTTATTGAGGAGAAGCAGAAGAAGTCGATGAGCACAGTGGGATTGTTGGATGCAGTTTCGTCTGCAGCTAGATATATTAAGTCACAGGTATTGTGAACAGACTCAGTATTTTCATACAACACCCTTAGCCTGGTATTTTAATTATAATATATATATATATGACCTGCCACACTTTAGTATCTTTTAAATGCGCTTGTTAATATAGTGTATTTAAGGGTGGGTCTAAAGTTATTGGCAATTACCTGAATTTAATCAGAAAATCAGAAGCAAAATTCAGGTTAAAAAAAACAGCAACATTTTAAGTGCATCTATAAATGTAGTAGATTTTTGACAAATTAATAAAAAAATATGTATAATTTATAAATTGCTAAATTCAACTTCAGTTTGCATTTGACAATTTGGCAAACAACAGCTTAGAAAATAGGCTATATAAAAATGTATATAGCTTGTTTTGAGTAACAGAAAGGCAAGATACTTTATCTATTCTTTCATCGATGCTGTCCAAAGGTTCTTTATTCTCCGTTGGTAATAATATTGGCCAATCCCAAGGCACCATTAACCACTGCTTGTAGTTTCATTTAAGAATTGAATTGATCAGGCAGAATACAGTCAAATAAAACTTGTTAGAATCTGATGTCAAATGCTGTGACAATGAAGCAGTGTGTTCAGTTATCTAATGCTCGATTACGTTTATATAACAGTTAACAGAAAACTGCATGTAGTAATAAACAAAGAACAATAAAATAGAAATACTAGAACATGTCAACACCAAACACAGAAATTAGTTTTCTTCATTTGACGTGGTTTGTTTTCTAGTCATTGAAAATATATCTTGTATTCTTCATGTTCTCTTTCAGGGTTCTGGATTGGGACCAGGAACATATCACTTCAACAGTTTCACAGACGACATGGCATCGAAGGTAGTCAGTTTGCGAGGACCATACGATCTCTTTTCCGGCAATCGAAACAAGCCAATCACTGTTGGCTATTTTGCAGCACCTGTAAGTTTGAATATTGTTTTATCCATTACATCATTACACTAATGCCATTCTCAGACTTTCATCTGTCAGGATGAAGTTGACCAACTTAATGGTTGTGTTGTGATTTCCCTGACTTAGATGTGTGTGCTCCAATTACCAGTGTACTATCCTGTCTGTGGGATGGTGCATATAAAAGATCCCTGGCTGCTAATCAAAAAGAGTAGTCTGTTAATTGGCGACAGCGAATTTCCTCCTTCAATATCTGTGTGGTCCTTAACCATATGTCCGACACCATATAACTGAAATTAAAATGTGTTGAGTGTGTCGTTAAATAAAACATTTCCTACTTCTTCCAATTAGCAACTAATTGATCATAGGTGTTGTAGATGACCAGAATCAAGTTGTAAAAGCACTCAGACTATCAACTGGACAGCCATACAACTTGAGAGATTGTGAGTTAGCCAACTCGCGATGTAAGTTGATAGTCTGATCCTAGAATAAAGATGGGTCAGTGGTTCAGATTAATCATTAATCAGTCTGAGGTTCCAACATTTTTTGTCAGTGACTACTTTTTACAGGTCTGATTTCACTAAATTAGATTGCCAGCCTAGTTTTCACTGTAATGGAGAGAAAGAGAATAATATTTTATTACATTTGTTTTTTTGGTTTTTTTACTTTCAGAAAACTGTGACAGTTGGTCCTGGCAAGTATGAACTGAAGTCATTTGTAGATGATTGGCAGACACTCCACAAAAAGAAACACGGCAAGTTTGGGAATGTTGAACAGTACCCCGATTTTCCCCATGAACGCATTTTCTACAGCACGCTGTCACAATATCAAACAAGAGGTGTAAGTAGTTGACCCGTACATTACAATTGAAAAAAATTGAAAATTGAAGATTGCAACTTTGATCATAGTATTACCGGATCTATATATTTTTTATCCAAACACTAAGGCAAAAGTATGTTACTTCAATTTTTTTTATTATCGAATAGGAATAAAATTTTGATGAGAGAAACAAGGGTATGTTCTATCCTGTTGGGGAAAAATGTACCTAAAACACCACTTGCTGCAAAACCGGTGTTCTCATTATGCCACTTGAATCTGTGTGTGGGAAGAAGATACATCATAAGGTTTCATGATGTCAAACAAAGCTCGTCAGTTTAAATATATTTTGCAGGAAATGTAAGTGCATAGAAATTCCCACTGAAATAAAGAAAACATGAATGTATACAATTTACATTATGTAACAAAACAATTATTGACCACATCTGGACAATAATAGGGTTTATGGACCCATAGAATCTGGACATTTTGACATATTTAGAAGCAAATGAAAAAAAACCGGAAGCAACTAAATGGTTGTACTTTAGTGTGATTTGATTGGCTGAGAGTTCACAGTTTGTTGTGAGAAATAGGACATGTTCTAATCATTACGATTCCAACACGAGTTATTGTATACGGCTAAAGTCATTCTGTCACGTTACGATATGATCACATTTGACAAGTCTGTATGACTAATCACATAATAAAAACACCCCTTAACTGATAATGAGATTAGACACACATCTATATTTGTCTCTGCAGAACACCCCAGGACCAGGTAAATACGATGTCCTTGAGCAGCCCTCGAAGCCTACCTCCATCAAAGGACCGGGCTTCTTATCATCTTCTCACAGGAACGACCGGGTGTCACAAATGTTCTTCACAAGAAACTTTGTAAGTTGACGGGTGCAATAAGCATCACTGAAATTTGTAGTATTGTTCCTTATTATTCCCATAGATCTAGACATACGTCTATAATGTCATGTCACTAGGAACGACCGGGTGTCACAAATGTTCTTCACAAGAAATTTTTTAAGTTGACGGGTGCAATAAGCGTCACTGAAATTTGTAGTATTGTTCCTTATTATTCCCATAGATCTAGACATACGTCTATAATGTCATGTCACTAGGAACGACCGGGTGTCACAAATGTTCTTCACAAGAAATTTTGTAAGTTGACTGGTGCAATAAGCGTCACTGAAATTTGTAGTATTGTTCCTTATTATTCCCATAGATCTAGACATACCTCTATAATGTCATGTCACTAGGAACGACCGGGTGTCACAAATGTTCTAAGTTGACAGGTGCAATAAGCGTCACTGAAATTTGTAGTATTGTTCCTTATTATTCCCATAGATCTAGACATACCTCTATAATGTCATGTCACTAGAGGACACTTCCTGTGAACGGGTGACATTGGGATTCACAGATCACCAAATGTATATGGCATGGTTCATCTAACTAATACAACTGCTAATGTATGTGGTGTAACTTCCAGTTTATAGCTGCATGCCTGGTGCTAGACTCTCGACTTAAGACTCAAGACAGTAATGTTATGACAACAACGTGCTAATGGTATGCGTGCGATGTCATTAGAGATTGAGTCTGGACTCTAAAAGTTTTATAAGCATGGGTCCACTAATAATGTTAAATTTGCATAAACCATTTCTGAGTTATCTCTTCTTTTTTTGTGTAACATGTGATGACCAAGTAATTTGTCTTTCAAGCTCGAGCTAAATTTGTTTGGTTCCATTAATCTAGTATGATTGCATTAAAGTAGTATTGTCATAATGGTAAATTTTGTAATTAAGTTTTTTATCTAGTTTGATCATGTACTAAGTACATGTGTATACATGCGTGTATGTGTCCAGTGTCTGCGCTTAATGAGGTTTTTTTTAGTTGCAATCCGGGCAAGTGGTGACAGCACTTTCACTTGCCCGGTTCTATTTTCACTTGCCTGAATAGTATTTTCTAAAAAAAACCAACAATATTGCAACAGATTATAAGAAAAAAAACTTTAAAAAAAAATAAAAAAAATCGGTCACAGGCGGGCAACCTTACTGTGGGTTTTCAGTCGCCCATTGTTGTTTTCTGTCACCAGGGGCGATCGGGTGACTGTTAAGTTCGAACCCTGTGCATCTACAAGTATATTAAGTGTAGACTGTAGTTGCTGCAACTTTCTTCTGTAGAACCCTGTTGGTGCCGGTCGCTACGACATACAGAAGTGGGATGATGCTCAGCATCACAATGGACATGAGAGTGTTTTTAAATCAAAAACAGGACCACTTAACCCGCGTATGGCTAAATTCCACAAGTAAGTACATTTTGTTATCATCTTCTGACCACCAAATTGTTCATAGGATACTGGTGTACATTAGTCTGATCTTTCATGTATATATGCCATGTATTTGTTCATCCAACTCTGTCCTCCTTTAGGGGACGGAACGTAGCCCAGTGGTAAAGCGTCCGCTCGATATGCGGTCTGTCTGCTATTGATCCCTGTGTTGTGCTATTTCTCATTCCAGCCAGTGCACCACGACTGGTATATCAAAGGATGTGGTATGTACTACCATGTCTGTGGGGTGGTACATATAAAAGATCCTTGGTGCTAATAAAAAATAGTAGCCCATGAAGTGGCGACAGCGGATTTCCTCTCTCAATATCTGTGTGGTCCTTAATCATGTGTCAGACGCCATATAACAGAAAATAAAATGTGTTGTGTGCATCGTTAAATAAAAACTTTTCCTTCCTTCCTGCCCTTCCTCATCTCATTTGTCTCTCTTTACCATGTTTGGAATGTAGGACCTAAACAATGTATTGCCATGTTTGGATGATGAAATGTAGGGCCTAGATAATGTACGCGGGCAGCATAGCCCAGTGGTACAGTGCCCGCCTGATGTGCGGTCGGTCTTGGATCGATCCCCGTCAGCTTACCACTGGGTGTTTTTTCTCGACATAACCATATGTCCGACGCTGATATAACCGTAATTATAATGTGTTGAGTGCGTCGTTAAACAAACCAAAAAATAAAAAATAAAGATAATGTATTCCCATGTTTGGATAGTAAAATGTCACGCCTAAACAATATATTCCCATGTTTTGATGGTGAAATTTGGGACCTAAACAATATATTCCCATGTACAGAAGGTTAAATGTAGCCTAAATAGGAAGAAAATGGTTTATTTAATGACAAATTCATCGCATTTTATTTATAGTTATATGGCATCAGACATATATGGTTAAGGACCACACACACATTGACAGGAAACCACTGTCGCCACCTCATGGGCTACTCTTTTGGATTGGCAGCAAGGGATCTTTATATGCAACATCCCATAGACAGGGTAGCATATACCACGGCTTTTGATATACTAGTCGTGGTGCACTGGCTGGATTGAGAAATAAGAGCCTAAATAATGTATTCTCATGTTTTGTTGGTGGAACGTAGGGCATAAATAATGTTTTTCCATGTTTGGATAGTGAAATGTAGGGCCTAAATAATATATTCCCATATTTGGATAGAGAAATATAGGTCCTAGATAATGTATTCCCATATTTGGATGGTGAAATGTAGGACCTAAATAATGTATTCCCTTGTGTTTGGATGGTGAAATGTAGCCCTGGCCTAAATAATGTATTCCCTTGTGTTTAGATGATGAAATGTAGGGCCTAGATAATGTGTTTTCTTGTGTTTGGATGGTGATATGTAGGGCCTAAATAATATATTCCCTTGTGTTTGGATAATGAAATGTAGGGCCTAGATAATGTATTCCTTTGTGTTTGGATGGTGAAATGTAGGGCCTAGATAATGTATTCCCTTGTGTTTGGATTGTGAAATGTAAGACCTGAATAATGTATTCCCTTATGTTTGGATGGTGAAATTTAAGACCTGAATAATGTATTCCCTTGTGTTTGGATGGTGAAATGTAGGGCCTAGATAATGTATTCCCTTGTTTGGATGGTGAAATGTAGGGCCTAGATAATGTATTCCCTTGTGTTTGGATGGTAAAATGTAAGACCTGAATAATGTATTCCCTTGTGTTTGGATGGTGAAATGTAAGACCAGAATAATGTATTCCCTTGTGTTTGGATGGTGAAATGTAGGGCCTAGATAATGTATTCCCTTGTTTGGATGGTGAAATGTAGGGCCTAGATAATGTATCCCATTGTAAAATGGTAAAATGTAAGACTTGAATAATGTATTCCCTATTGTGCTCTTCTGGGTTTTTGCAGACACCATTATTATTTTGTTCATTAATTTTTGGGTGAAACTGTCTAATAACATTAAACTGTTTTTTGTTTAGGGAGAGAATCCGTCCGAAAGACGTCCAGATTAAAGACCGACTTTTTATGGTACCTCCACAAACTAAAGACTACTCCTACATGAATGAATCCCAGTCACGTCTCCTCCAGCCAACGAGATCTACCACTGTTATATAGTATCACCTCAGATACCCTTTGTTAAACAGCTGTACAAAACACTTTATCATCTTCATCTTTAGGGACATGCGTTTAAAAGAAAACCACAAAAACGTGTGGCATCATCTAAATAGATGGCTGGTTATGTAAAATGTGCAAAAGGTTTTCTTTGTGGTGATATATGTTAAAGACAAGCTCCACTGATGCATGGCATCATCTCAAATAGATGTTGGTTTAAACTGATTTATAAAAAATTTACATAAAGGTTTTCTTTATATATATATATTAAAGAGAACTACCAAAAGATGCATGGCATCAGCTTAAAACTAAAAGATTTTCTTTATGGATATAGATTTTAAAGTGTTCAAAGAGATCAACTGTTATCATTTGATATGATAGTTTTAAAGAATGATGCGATTAATTCATTTCTAAGAAAAATACAAATGAACCTTCACACAAGTTTTGTAGATATACGTTTACAAAACACGGTTCATTAAATATCTGGTAATTGTTTATTATGAACACCCGGATTTTATGTATGATACACATTTTTATGTAAAAATATATTACTTAAATATTGTTTTTATTAAGCCCCATTTCTTTTTATAAGAGACAATCATAAATGTATAGAACACTAGCTAGGTTAGAAAGTTCATTAAAATGGATCTACCAAGGAACCAGGAAATAAATTTGCATTAAAATAAAATAATTACATTTGAAAGTAAAAACAAAATTTGTAGACAAGCTGCCACATAAAATGATAAATCAGGTTCCTGCTATTTTAGTATTCAGTCAACAGTGGTCTACTGATTAAAATTTCATTCAATGCAGGTAACTTGAAAACAAAAAACAAATATATGATGCAGTCTTTCTCGATTTGGTCAGTATTAAATCTTCGTTTTGTGGTTTGTTTTTATGTACCAAAAATCATTTTATACGGAGAGTGTTTTACAATATCTTCCTGTTTCTGTGTCTTCATATGTAAGTTTAGAACCAGGTTGTTATAATAATTAAGTAACTTATAAACCGTTATTTATTTATGATACGTTGAATGTGTAAATACGATATAAAATATTCACCTCATGTATATTTTTCTTCTCTGAAGAAATGTCTTTTACAGACTTTTTAAAAAGAAATTTATACACTGGTGATAGTATTTATTGCTGGCTTTAATTAACATCACTGTTATATTTTAAAAGCACAAAAATCACCTGCTGAAATGTTAATCAGGTACACATCCATCAGAGATATTCTTGTGATGATGTAACAACTGGTTATCTCTTTTGCTGCTGTTTGCATAAATAGCCAGTATTAAAAACCATGTTATTATTTAAACATGTTTCTTGTTCAGACGTGCTCGTGTGTGTGTGTTACATAAATATTATGTAGACATTTAAAAAAAAGTTTTGAGTGTAAGTGTTAAACTAGTTACAATTGTTGAATACTAATGAAGAAAAAAAAAATTAACCCATTGATATTTATTATTGTTATAAAAGTACAAACTGTTGGTTTTTCCTCCATATATATGTATAACCTAACCCATTTATTTTGTCAAAGACATGTTTGAAATAATTGCAAGCAGTTATATAATTTTTCTTTAAAAACATAAATGAATATAAATAATGCATTACAATATGGCTGTGATAAACAATTCTTAAAATTGTACCTGTATATATTCTTAATAATTTTTATATTTGTTTTACAATGTATATTAACATTTATTTTAACCTGAACTGAATATGGTAACGCTATTTTATAATTGGCTTTTATTTATGAATTCCGATAACAAAATAGCAAGAAATAATTTACCAGGCATATAGTTTGTTTACCACAAGTATTACACTGTGCAATATTAGACATTAATTAAACATGTATTCAGTGTTTTGTATCAAAGTTTATAACGTCTGGTGTTGATGTCGGTTATTATCCACTTGATATATTCCAGTTTATTTGTAAATTTTTATCCCATAAGGAGATTATGAAAAAAGAAAAAGAAATGATTAAAATGTGTTTATAGTTTATAACTGTACATAACCATGAACTGCTGTATTCTAAAAGCCCAGAATAAAATTGGATATACAAGCAGAAATGATTTAAAGCCATTTCATAACTCTTTTTGAAGCATATATTCCCAAATTACCGTATAATAGTTATATGAAACCTATACTGATGTTATTGCTATGAAGTCCATTCACAGATGGGGTTTATTTAGTATGATTGTTAAACGGTTTGTTTTTGATAGTATTAATAAGAAGGGGATAGTATTAATAAATAAAAAATAACCCACACAACACACGATAGTAAAACATATACTAGTATTCAATAGGAAAACAAATACACTTCATGGGGAAAAAAACCCTACAACCCCCACCCAAATAATACAAAATTAAACACCATTATATTGACGTAAGAAGACTGTATGATGACAGCTGTAAAAATGCATTTAAAAATGTTGGGAAGGATTAAGTGTATTTTACAACAAAAATAAATCCACAAAAAAAGCTAAACAAAACAGTATTTTAAAACAACTAAGCTCAATGTTCTTTCAGATAATAAAGTTATCTATTTGTTCCATGAATTTGTTTTAATTAAATAATATTAATGCTCAACACAATTAACACTGTAAATGGCAATTAAAATTAATTTGTAACAAAAATTTTAAAGAAGTCACACTATTCTTGTATATACATTTTTTGTTATATATTTAAAGGTATGCAAGTAAACTCAAGAAAAAGTTAATGAAACTCCTGTTGAACATTATTTTTATGTGCTCAAATGCAAATGTGCATCAGATTAATTTTTAAAATGTAAATGGTCTTTGCTGCTGTGTTGGATATTTCCACTTTTTTCACTCTGACATGAAGTTCGAGACTACCACTTATTTCATGCCAACACGGACATGAATTAATATGTTCAGTATAGTATTTGCTTTGCACTTGCCAGTTAGAACTCAGTATTAATGTAATTCACTCATGCCAGTTATTTGGTTTAACACAATGCCAGTATTTCGGTTAGCACCGATTTGTAAATACTGCTTACAGTTTATATAAAGAATTTTTATACACACCTAACTAGTGTTTTTTTCTTTTCTTTTATATACGTGTAAACTGACTTCAAATGATATTGTTGAATGCACTTGTATACAGTGTAAAAACAATCCATATTACACAGATGTTAAGTTTTAACTGTAGTTTTTTTTATTGCAATTCATATGACTAATTTTGGTGGCCTAGGGGCTAACCCAGTGGTAAAGAGCTCTCACTTGATACGCGGTCGGATTGAGATTGATTCTTGTTGGTGGGCTAATTTCTCGTTCCAGCCAGTGCACCACAACTGGTATATCAAAAGGCAAGCCATAGGTTTTCAATTTTCATGGGAAACACTTTTTGGGTTCCGTGTCCTGAGATCATGGGAACCCATCGGAACCTGTTTTTAGGTTCGATGAAAACAAGTTATGGGAACCCATTTCTTATACCATAATGCAATGGATTGTTAAAATGCAATGTTCGAATCGTTACAACTGACTTATTATTTTAAATGACAACAAATAAAGGTTCCAATCCTGCCAACTGACTCGGTGACTGTGTTCTTTTAATTTATATTTTACATCAAATAAAAGTTCCATTCCAGCCAACTGACTGTTCTGGGCTTTGTGTCGGTCATTTAGGTCCATAAATTTAATAGCGACACTACAAATAGGCCGAATTAGCTTCAGTGATTTTGGTTCAAATGTGCAATTTACATATGGATATTTTTTGGAGCAGATGCCATGATTTCAATGTTACAATTTTTAGTCGGGTTTGGTTTGAGTGCGTTGTCGAATTCCGATTCGGGTTTACACGAACACTGTGAAGTATGGCGAACACTAAAATCCGAATCGGGTGTCGTGATTGTGTTGAAAACTATCTCCAGTAGTTTTATATGAGAAACATTATTATTTGTATAATATATAGATATATTTTTTAATCAACATAATAATTATGGGAAACGAAATTTCGGATCCGTGGTTTTGCCGACACGCTACCGGTAACGATGATTACCGTGAAATCCGATTGGCTGTGGGATGGCACATGTAAAAGGTCTCTTGCTACTGATGGAAAAATGTAGGTTTCCTCTAAGACTTGAAATTACCACGTTTGACATCCAATAGCCGATTTATTTATTTAGCTGATGATTAATAAATCAATGTGCTCCAAATGGTGTCATCAGTGGCGTAACTACAGGGGGGGGGCCTGTGCCCCCCCATTCACAC
>JAECMU010330771.1:1681-12619 GCA_016106625.1 Dracogyra subfuscus
CAAACTCATCCTGTGATGCAAAAATTAAAATACATCTTATAAATTAAAAAAGTTTATATATATGACCAGTGACATAATTTTGTGTGTGCCGCTATTTGAAAATACAACACCTGCAAACAAAACAAAACACAAAATAATAGTTACGTTTATTCTTTGCTTAAAATGTTGTTAGTTAATACCAAAATGTGTCAGTATATAGTCATTTGACAGACAACTGGGTGTGTTAAGATTTATCACCTCTTTCTTTTCTCTCCATATAACAGGTTTATTTGAAAAAACAATGCAAAAGTAACACTATTTTTCATGTAACACATGTAACGCAAATAACCAAGAAGTTTTCATAACTAGTAAAATATTGATTCGTTAAAGATGTGTTTTCAGGTTAAAATTTGACTGTTTTCGGTTAAACTTTGATGCATTGTGGTACACAGA
Organism: Dracogyra subfuscus; assembly: GCA_016106625.1. NCBI lineage: Eukaryota > Metazoa > Mollusca > Gastropoda > Neomphalida > Peltospiridae > Dracogyra > Dracogyra subfuscus. Next base: position 2,114 of record JAECMU010330771.1, read on the forward strand.
TACCAGTGTTTGTTAATCCGATGATTTGTATCATGTGTGTATTTTATTTTTTAGGAAAATTGTTCTACTTTATGACTCACCTTCCTAAAGATCTGCTGTTCTAACTATGCAACGAATTTTTATTTTTGTAACGCCACTGCCATTAGAATAAAAGCATCGGAAAACAAGAATGTCTCTCCAATATTGGTCTGTAATGTTGTTCATTGCCTTGTGCATTTTACAGTTATCTCAAGCTCTGAGATCACATGGCATTCGCTGCAAATTGCCGTCTGAAAGAAGGCAGATTTTTCCTTGTGAACATGGATGCAAAGATGGGTACCGTGGGGAACATTGCGGTATACCATGTTATAAGCACTGTATATCATGTGATCGCAACACATCGCATTGTGAAAAGTGTGTAGAGGGATATTATGAAACGTATTGCAATCACCTGTGCTTTGACAAGTGTCGTATATGTAACATATCTGGTCACTGCGAGGAATGTAAAGAACAGAATGTCACAGGCTCGTATTGCGAGACCCCGATTCAGCCCAACATCCCCATGACAACCACACCTATTGACCCAGGTATGTGCAGGTTTTCTTCTTTCTTTTTTGTTTTCTTTCTTTTTTGTCTTGTCCTTACAGTGTTCCATAATATATATTTTATATACTAAGGCAACATTATTTTTAGCAATTTAGTAATAGTCGGTGGCGCAGTGGTTAAGCCTTTAGACTAGAGGCTGGTAGGTACAATGTTCGCAACCCGGTACCGGATCTAACCCAGAGGGAGTTCTTAAGGGCTCATTGAGTAGCTGTAAGGCCACTACACCCTCTTCCCTCACACTAACAACTAACCAACTAATAACTAACCCTCTGTTCTGGACAGACAGCCGAGATAGCTGAGGTGTGAGCCCAGGAAAGTGTGCTTGAACCGTAATTGGGTGTAAGCACGAAAATAAGTTGAAACGAAACGAAACGCTTAAATAAATAACAAATAGTGACTTTCAAAGCGAAATCAAAAACTGTATTTGATGCATCATTTGGGTGTATCAGTAACAGTAGATTTTCAATACAAACTGAATTATGTAGCTGCCTCTTAAATGAATGTAGCTTGTATTTTAAAGTGAAATGCTAAACCTTTTTGTATTATAATAATATTTTTGTCAAGATATTGCATCGAAGTACAAGAAAGAAACTCGACTCTTAATATTTTATACAATGTCTTTTACCATATTCTAATGAGTCGACCATTATGCTTCTAAACTTGTGTTACAAGAAGCTTATTTCTTGCTCTTCTGTTATTTATTTCGTTACCTGTGGAATATATTTTAACTGTATAATCAGTTAGTACATACACAAAATAAATGTATGCTGTAAACATTCTTTCTACTGGCCGATTATGACGACCCAATTAAAGCAAAGTCACACTCGTATACAAGCAGATTATGATTTTTGACTTCATCACATGCATAGATACGTTGCAAAAGCATTCATTTGAATTCTAGGTCATCGTACAATGTAGGAGAAATAACAGAAGTACTAGTTTTTCCCTTAATGTTTTATCGATTGCGGGGATAAAAATAACTAGTTAATGACATAAAATATCCTGTACAGGCTCGCAGAATTTCCAAATCTTACCTTCACGGGATAGGGGTCAGAAAACATATTTGAGGAAACAAAATGAAATTTAACCTAGAACGATCAGAAACACATTTAATATAGAGCAATATATATCATGCTAGACAAATATATTTGATATATGATTACATTCGTTAAAAAGTCTCATCTTAAAATTTCAGCAAACTCAGAAATATCTTTTTAACACGGCTGAGAAGATACGTAGATACAGTTTAAAGCATATATTTGTTTTATGAAATGTCAGCTGACTCCATCACAGAACTGTGCATTTTCTACATGTATATGAACAGGAAAACTTGATCGGATTACGTTTTTGAAATCACTGTGTACGCAAGAAGCTTTGTAAAAGGTGTATACCACCAAACAAAATCACATAGATGACACTTGTAACATGTGGCTAAAACTCCTGCATGCAACGTATCAATTGGACATGTACACCATGAATGTAAATACTACCAAACCTCACCCTTAAAGTAAATCAGAAGAAAAAAAATGGGTTAAGATGCTTATTTCAGACATAACAGGTGGAGTCTATGTTTACCCTAGTTCCACACAATAATTGTCATTCTAGTTTAAGTGTGACCACGCACGTGTTGGTACGTATATTACTAGTTAAAATTAAATTACAGGAATTTAGTGGCCAGATGAAACAACTTTTAACACAAGACACACTTTCACATTTATCACCACTGGCAGGACTGGTAGCCTCAAATGTGAGATGAAAAGTTGGATGCACCTCGAACTTACTCTCAGATACTATTTGGTTCACGGCTACCTAAAAAGTAAAACCAAAAACGTAATCAACAAAACACTATTCATTGAGTCTTTCTGGGTTTATTTTTTCATTATTTGTTTTTTTTAACTCTTTTTTTAGATGTTACTGTGAAACAACCACTACCTTGGTACACCATTGTCACCATTCTCTTCTTTATAATTATGGATATTGTGATTGTGTCACTATCTCTGTATTGCTGGTTACATATATGTAGGTATGTACTTTGGTATTTATTTTGATGGGGTTATTTTTACATTTGTAACGTTTATTTATTAACTTAATAATTGTTAATATTTTATTATTTAACTATTTATATGGCTTGTTTAAAAACCAATTGTTTATTTATTATTTTCAATACATATATGTTTAATTTTCATAGGAAAACTGGTTTATAAATAATAACAATGTGTGATTGTTATGTATAGATTGTTAAAACATTGATAACTATAGAAATGAAGTGGCAATATACACTCACAGTGAAGCAAGGTGTTTGTTCATGGAGTTAAAAATTATTATTTGTCGATAGTTTTCTCCAACAAGTTACAAGCAAAGTGAGATTACCAAAACAATATATTAATCAAATATAGAATTTAGAAGGAAACAGTAATCGAGAACATATTACATTAAATTCCATAAGCAGGCCATATTTTTTACTATTAGTGAGTTTTGCTGCTTATATACTGATCAATATGTTTTTTTAAATTGCATATACAAGTAGAATTTTGTGTTTATATTCTTAGTCATCATAAATGCATACTATGTAATCATTTTAATTTTTACGTTTGTGTTTAGACTGTAATTATGGTGGTGGGTGTAGTAGTAGTAATGGTGGCAGGGGTAGTTGTAGTAGGATGAGGAGTAGTAGTGGTAGTAGAGGTAGTAACACTTGTAGTTTTTGTTCTTTCAGACGAAGTCCAAAAAACTCTACAAATGATGTCAGGACTAAAGCATTGAACGGCTATTGTGGAGATGGTCCAAATGATGTTGAAATGAACACTTTAACGGACTCACGTGGAAACGCTACAAATGATGGTGAGGTGGAAGCTTTGACGGACTCACGTGGAAACGCTACAAATGATGGTGAGGTGGAAGCTTTGACGGACTCACGTGGAAACGCTACAAATGATGGTGAGGTGGAATGTTTTAATGTAAACTGGCATGCCTATTTGGGCTATTTCTCGTTCTAACCTGTATATCAAAGCCTGCGGTGTGTGTTATCCTGTCTGTGGGATGGTGCATATACAAAAGAGCTCTTACTACTAGTGGAAACATGTGGCGGCTTTCCTCTCTAAGAATTACCAAATATTAGACATTCAATAGCCGATGATTAACAAATGAATGTGTTCTAGTGGTGTCGTTAAAAAAAACCCTTCTTTTTTGTAAATCGACATCTTGATTAACCTCTTTTAAGGTATCTCATCATTATTGATTATACATTGGTGACAGTGCAAATATAAACCCAAGCACTGACTAAATTATTAACAGTAGGTGCTATATACTACCTGACATGAAGAGAACAGCCTCTGTGACAGGATTTAAACACATAACATTGATACTTCGCCACCTGCAATTTCAATTATCCAGACTCCTTGGCACATGGAGTAATGGAGGGGAGGCAACTCTCGTTAAAATATGTAACAGGCATTTAAACAATGGTCTTGCCTATAGCTAAGCAGATTTTTAATTACGGTTATATCGGCGTCGGACATATGGTTATGTCGAGAAAAAACCCCAGTGGTTAGCTGACAGGGATCGATCCTAGACCGACCGCGCATTAGGCGGGCACTTTACCACTGGGCTATGCTGCCCGCTATAGCTAAGCAGATATGCATCTGTCAGTTTGATATGTCAAAATCAAGAGGCAATGTTACCCTTCAAATATTTAATAATCATACTGTCAAGTCTGTTGAGACACCAACATAATAAAATAAAGAAAAGAGGTACTCTTTTTCATAGAACTAAATTCTACGTCTCTCATTGGCTGTATTAGCGGTGTGATCCCTTAAATAGTAAATAGAATGCATATATTATTTTGAGTTACAGGATCGTGGAGATATAGAGAATACTAATAGTACATGAGTGGCCGTTAGATACCATTTATCTTACAATAAGTGTATCTAATGTAAAGCGAGATGGATACGTTTTTAAACAACGAGTTGTATAATAAATGGTAGCTAACGGCCACGACTGTAGTATTCTACTTTTTACATATCCTCAAAAACAAGGTTTTCAGCAAATTTCAATATCGTTTTCGACTAAGTTATTTACAGCCCTTGAGCTTGTTGCTAACTTACGCGTACGCGACACATACACATGATTGTCAGGTTTAAACGTCACAGTTTAATCGATTTCGATTGTGCTGTTTTGTCATTGGATTGTATGGCATTGGTGACCTGGTCATCACCTACGAGCGGCCAATTGTATTTCTTGAAATTATTAACATACATTTGTACATACATGTGTAAACAAGTAACGGTTATCAAACGTAACGACTGCTGTTTCTCACCAACGGGTGTGTATTCGATGTGATTCTAATAGTCAGTGTTTGCAGTGTACTTTATTTCCGAATATTATATAATATATTTTCTAAAGTACGAAATGTCTGGAAGGTAAACTTCGTTTTGGGCTACTGCAAATATTAGAACGACCTAAACATAGAATATACAGACTGGTGGAGGTTTTAGGTTGCACTATACCAAAACAAATTCCATAGGTAACAATGTTGATATATCTTGTAAAAACAAATCACTCCATATTTAATATATCAGTCAAACAAAAATCCATAAATATGAATACTACAACCCCTCGAAGAAATTATTAACTGCACAAATTGGAATATTTTGATACCATCAGCTATTTTACAACACTCCTAGTTCAGCACCAACTTGTAGTCCTTATTTTATATGTACTCCGAACACGTTTCATGCACAAGGTTATTTGACACAGCGATACTAGTTTAATGGGTTGGGTTTTTTTTTGGTTTTTTTCTTTAACGACGCACTCAACACATTATAATTACGGTTATATCGGCGTCGGACATATGGTTATGTCGAGAAAAAACCTAGTGGTTAGCTGACGGGGATCGATCCTAGACCGACCGCGCATCAGGCGGGCACTGTACCACTGGGCTATGCTGGCCGCTAAATACTAGTTTAAATAAAATGACATACATTTACTGTCCAGATAAAACAATACTTGACAACAAAGACTATGGGTAGAACTAAACCAAATAACTTCCGGCTGGGCCGAAGTTTTGATAGAGAAGTTAACACCACAAGTCCTGTGATTGCTTATAAAGGTGTGTTGGTTGCCCAAAAAATAGTTTCATCTGTGATAAAAAAAAAAGTATTTTTTTTTTCATCTAGTACCACTATGTCGAGTAGCTATGTGTTTGAAATATGTATGGGGTACCTGCCAAAAAGGTACTCAAATTTTGTGTGAAACTAGGGGAGTTGTAAAAACATCTGGTTATACCGAAACTGGTTATACCAAAAATGAGCCATGAAACGAACCATTTTCTTCAGTTAATACTTTATATTTATGGATCATAGTTTGGTTGATATATTGCATATCGTGTTTTCAAACACAGACATTAACGTGGTCGCCAATGGGATTTCATTTGGTATAGTACTACCTATAGCACATATTCAGTATATAATAAAACAATATTATGAGTTTTGTCATTTGATTAAATTAAATTATACTATTTGATTACTTAGCAAGCTCACAATGGCCTTGTTCTTGACAATAATTACTACAATCTAATTAAAATTAGCACCACTGATTAATTACTATTACCTGTGGATCTAACAGCACCCCATTGGAGCTCATGTCCAGTTGACCTTTCATTTGACAAATCGAAATGTTACTTGCACATTCATGCCAGTGATTTGAAATGAATTTGAAAACATTCGTAATTATGCCGAGGGTATGCGAAATGATTCGGATGAATTACGAAATATGCCGGGAACTAATTTCAATATAAAATTCATTTCAAGACGAAAAACAAAACCGTGATGGTATAGCCATAAAATCTGTTTATTCTAGTATACAATCCAGAGTTTATTACTGCACTTTTCCCCTGTTTTTTAATGTTGAAATAGACCAACAAGTTCGCCTATTGCATATATAATCTCACCCGATATTTTTAGAATTTATATGCTCCTGAATAACGCTATAATAGGCGAAGTGCAATTGGTCGGTATTTAAATTGTTATTTATAGATGAAATGTTACCTGAACATGGGAGTCCACGCAATGCAAAGAGCATTGCGTGGACTCCCATGTCCAGGTAACATCTGACCAGTAGAGCTAATTTTAATCAGATTTTAATTACTATACATGGCTCTGAATGGATTATGAATAAAAGTTAGCACTGAAGAAAAGTTGGTTTTGGTCTGTAATTCATACTATAAAGATTGGAATATTTTTGTTGGCATGTTGTTTGATTTGCAATATACAACTGCTATTAAATATGGTAATATACGAGAGTACTTCAAAAAGATCTCGGCCTCACCCGGAAACAAGGGATGTAACTTCCATTTTCGGGCATATCTGTATACTATAAAGCCTTATATCACTGTCTACAAAAACTCAATGTTTGTTGTCATTTCTTTGCAGGTGACACCCTTTGAATATCAGTAGGTGAGAGGGAAACTAAAAAAATGGACAAAAAAAAGAAGCCAGAGCTGTGATCAAGTATCTGCATGAAAATTCACAAAGACATGGACAACACACTTGGTGAGGACTTCCCTTGCTATTCAAGAAGTGGGTTGCTGATTTCATGCAGTGAAGTTAAAGGAGATTATGTTGCAATTTTTTTTATTTATTTTTTTTATTTTTTTTTTTTTTTAACGACGCACTCAACACATGGTAATTACGGTTATATCGGCGTCGGACATATGGTTATGTCGAGAAAAAACCCCAGTGGGTAGCTGACGGGGATCGATCCTAGACCGACCGCGCATCAGGCGGGCACTGTATCACTGGGCTATGCAGCCCGCTATGTTGCAAAATAATGCAAGAACAATATTTCTGAAGTACCCTCGTATCTAGGCAACCTGAACTTAGATTTTATTTTTATATTAAAAATAACGTGCCAATATTTGGTTAATATCTTTAATTTCTATAAACATAGTTAATATGTAATTCTGAAAGCTTAACTTTTTAAAGACCTTGAATTTTATTGTCCTTTTGACATATTTATAGGGTGCTAAGTCATATTTTAGACAAATGTGTAGTTTTATGCAAAACAAAGTTAAATATGAAGAAAACCTTCACCAAAACGATAATTAATTTTTTGGTCACTATTGTGCCTTCTGGTCTTATTTATACATAACAATAAGGTTGTTAAACATATCTTTAGGTTTCTAGATCAATGGTTTTTTAAATAATCATTTTGCTCCCATGAAGTGCATTTTAAGTGTATACTAGATTCAGGACCAATGTTTCCATATTTGATTATGTACCATGAATTGATTTTATTGTTAAAGCTGTATTATCTATTGTCACTAGCTAAATAATATACTGGATTACAGATTGTAGGAATACATCCAATAAACACTTTGTATTGATCTGGATTCGAAAATAATGCAATAAATTAGATGTTCGGGTAATTATGTCATTTAAAAACAGGGTTTGTTTTAGTAATGCATCAAGCATAAATATGTGAAAGCTGCATGATAATTCCAGATATAACAAATATTTAAAACTTCCAACTACAATAGGGTATCCATATCATATAGTCAGGAATATTGGTGGCTGCCAATGGTTTTGATGATCCATACTTGGTCAGTATATCTGACTGATTTGTAATTCCCTCACCTGGTAACTTGACGACATCCACAATCTACATGCAAGAGTTCCCACCAACAGTGATGTGAAGGACATTAAGTCATTACTTCATACAGGTGCAGTCATGTTGATTAATCATTCCTCAGATATTGTATTTTTAATAGTGATATTTCTTTGATGTGCCTGTTAAGGTCTTGATAATCTAGGAGTCAGTTAAGTACATGTGTTTCAATGGAATGCTGAAGATATATGTTGTGTCTACATTTATAGCTGAACAAACACACCCATATGATAGTAAATATCTTTAGGTGTATTATGTTTAAAAAATGTTTTTGTTTTTTAAATAACACATATTGCATTTGTAAAAAATTGTACACAGTGTGTGTGCCTTATATTAGGTTGCACTGTAGAAACAACAGTTTCAGTGAGGTTTTTTCAGTTTGTCAGAATACACCAGATTCTGGTTGTCATAAATACACATGGTTTGCCACCTTTTGAAAACTATATGTCATCACTGTAGGTAGTACTAAACCAAATAATTGCATGTTCGAATCTCTAATGGTACGAGCATATGATCACGTTAAACTAGTTGCCCACCTACCTACCAAATAACTTCCGGCAAACATTTGTTGAAGCAGATGCATTATCAAACCGGTTGTGACAAATTAACAAGAGTAGTTCTTTGAAGTCTATGACACATTCAAATGAGCCAGTCAACTTTCCATTTCATTTCAAATCATAATCTTATCTTCCTTGTTCCAAATAAAACACATGGTTGCTAGTCTTAATAAATTCCATCCAGTATGATCGGAGTCAGTGATCTCAAAATAAACAGCTATGTCGCCTGTCTTAAGAGGAGGACGTCTGCCCAACTGTCATTACATTAATTCAGTATCATCGGAGCAAGTGATCTCAAAATAAACGACTATTTCACTCGCCATAAGAGGAGAACCTCTGTCCTGTCATTTCATTCATTCAGTATGATCGGAGCATGTGATCTCAAAATAAACGGCTATGTCACGTGCCTTAAGAGGAGAACCTTCGATATGGAATCATGTGGTTTTCAATAGTGATAGACAAAGGACTGGAAATAGAATAACTCCAAAACGTACTGCGAACCTGGATATCCTCCAAGTCTTACTTTCAGACAATCATAAGATAGAATAATTTGAATCTATATTAAATGCAACTTGTTTTCTAAATGTTTGAGACATGGTCAGGTGATTGTTTTGATGTAGTCGAGTAATGTTTTAGCTCACCTGTGATGTTTGTCAACAAACAAAGCCGTAGAAAAGAAAACATTAAAGAGTTATATAGTTGTGTAGGATTTTGTTAGACATATGCAGGTTTTGTACTGCGTTGAAGATGAAACTGCCGTTATTTTTGCTTTGTCCTTAAAGGGACAGTCCTGAGGGTGCAGCAATTTTTAAGATGTTATCAAATATATTTTTCTGCATAAAATATTTGTGGTTGTATATTAAACGTGTTTCTGAACGTTCTAGTACTAGATTAGATTTCATTTTATTTCCTAAAATATTATTTTGTTCATACGTACAAAATTATTTGAAGACAAAACCAATATTAACACGAAAAGAAACATATTATTGAAACCATTTGTGGTTATATAATAAACTTGTTTCATTTTATTTCCTAATTTATATTGTTTCGTACTGAGAACTTATTGGGATACCAAATCCAGTTTCCACGACTTGCATATATTAGGACGGTGAGAAACGATTTGGATACGCAGACGCTGCTATTCTAACCAAGAAAATATATTTAATATATAACACTAATTGCATTGTTAAAAACAAGTAATAGTCCAAAACAGCTTAAAATGCAGCAAACTCGGGAGGGTCTCTTTAAGTGGTGATTCGTTTTCCTCTCAGTCCTGGTTCCTAAATTGAACCTATAAATACAATAGCTTAAATTGTCTTGAACAACCAGCCTCGGCGGTGTTGCGTGGTTAAGTCATCGGACATATCGTTGGTAGGTACATGGTTTTCAGCCCGGTACCAGCTACCACCCAAAGCGAGTTTTAACGACGCAATGGGTAGGTGTAAGGTCACTACACCTTCTCTCACTGACCACTAACAATTAACCCTCTGTCCTGAGTAGCTGAATAGTCCATATAGCTGCGGTATGTGCCCATGACAGCGTGCTTGAACCTTAATTGGATATAAGCACGAACATAAATTGAAATGTGAACAATATTCAGGCGCGACATGAGTTGTCAACATAATATTACAGTAGCTAGGATGAGACACGAGTCTTGTCAACATAATAATAACAGTAGCTATAATGAGACACGAGTCTTGTC
>JAECMU010330830.1:0-11753 GCA_016106625.1 Dracogyra subfuscus
ACTGATTAGTAACTACCGGTTAACGTTTTATAAAGTCTGCTAATCACTATGGAAACTGATTAGTAACTACAGGTTAATGTTTTATAGAGTCTCTGCTAATCACTATGGAAACTGATTAGTAACTACAGGTTAATGTTTTATAGAGTCTCTGCTAATCACTATGGAAACTGATTAGTAACTACAGGTTAATGTTTCATAGAGTCTGCTAATCACTATGGAAACTGATTAGTAACTACAGGTTAATGTTTTATAGAGTCTCTCCTAATCACTATGGAAACTGATTAGTAACTACAGGTTAATGTTTCATAGAGTCTCTCCTAATCACTATGGAAACTGATTAGTAACTACAGGTTAATGTTTTATAGAGTCTCTCCTAATCACTATGGATTGTTGATTTTGATTAATCCACTGTGATCTGGTCATCCTGGTGTTTGTAATTTTTCCATTTGCACTGTATATGTATCAAGATATACCTGTCGTGGAACTAGGGTCAATGACCAACCCATATGCATCTCTTGTACATTTCCAAGTTAATAAATATTTTGCATCGACCCATATGCATATCTTGTACATTTCCAAGTTAATAAATATTTTACATTGACCCATATGCATCTTTTGTACATTTCCAAGTTAATAAATATTTTACATCGACCCATATGCATCTTTTGTACATTTCCAAGTTAATAAATATTTTACATTGACCCATATGCATATCTTGTACATTTCCAACTTCATAAATATTTTGCATCGACCCATATGCATATCTTGTACATTTCCAAGTCAATAAACATTTTACATCGATCCATATGCATCTCTTGTACATTTCCAAGTTAATAAATATTTTACATCGACCCATATGCATCTCTTGTACATTTCCAAGTCCATAAACATTTTACATCGACCCATATGAATCTCTTGTACAGTTCCAAGTCAATAAATATTTTACATTACATTTAGTGTGACAGTCAATGTGTACTTTTTTCAGATACTAATTAACCTTTCTGTTTTTCTTGTTAATAATTAGCATTGCATCATGTTACCTTGCAGACGTTTGAGGACAAGAGCATGTTTCATTTGATTGGAGTCTTGTGTGGCTTGGCCATCTACAACTTCACCATCATTCATCTTCAGTTTCCACTGGCACTCTACAAAAAACTACTCAAAAGGTGAATTTAATTGATTTAGTTAAGATGAAATGTTATACCTCTATTATTTATGTGTTCAAACTAGAGTGGAGTGTTAAGTATTAATTTATTCACATTAACCTTTAGACTACTGGATTAATTTTTGACAAAAAACACGTTAAGTTGGTACAACTTTATAATTTTAACTCACATATATTCATTTAAATGTTTTATAATTACATAAAATGAAGTTCATATTTGACTTGGTAAGTATTATTTTAGTGGGTTTTTCTAATTTTTATGAAATTTTAGATCGGGTAATGTTGATTAAATTAGACAAAACATTATACAAGTTGCATTTACTTACAGGCATTTGTGTCCAGCTGTCCAGTATTTATGTCAGTTATTCCCAATAACAGTGGTTTTCTGACCAGAATTAAAAAAAAGAAAATAACTACAGTCAAACCTGTCCTTGAGGCCACCTGTACTCAGCGGTCACCTGCCTTAAGCGGACACATTTTTTCCTCTCAGACAATTTATAATGTAAATGCACCTGTAATAAGTGGTCACCTGTCTTAACGTGGCCAGCAGCCACCTAATTTGGGCCCCAAATCGCTAAAATGCCTGTATTAAGTGGCCACTGTAAAGTTTACTCATATAAAAGGGATATTTTAACAACAGCGATAAGGTGCAGCAAATAACCGATCTTCACACCTTCAGGAATACTAGGACCCGTTCAGTCCCAACATCTCTACTGTGTATCAGTTAAGAAAGTATGACTCTGGCATGCATCTAATTGCCTATGGGCAGGTTACGCTTGACATTTGTAGATTCACTTACTATGACAATACACCGTGTAAAGTAGGAATTAATCACACATCTGTTGATTAGCAGTACTGACGGTAAAACAAGAAACAACAAGACTATATGTGACAACCTGTACTCAGCAGACCTTTGACTTAAGCAGCCACTTTTATTTACTCCCTTGTGTGACCGCTTGAGACAGGTTTGACTGTATTCCTATCTCAATATTTAGTGATTTTTGTTGTTGGTAAAACAATAAAATTTATTATCAAATTAGATGTTACAATCAGCTATTGATTCCTGAAAGTGACCACGATGTACCGCTGTTATTGTCAAGTGAAAATACTTGCCGAAAGCCACTTTTTGAACTAAAAAATCCAAGATGTTTTCCACTGAAAAATGAAAGCCTAAAGCAGCCACAGTATCAGTAAGTGTTTCCTGTTTTGTATTTTTGGTATTTCCGGTGAGAGTCATGTGCAAAACTGCGGGAAATATGAATTGGGGAAATGCACTGTATACAGTGTACACTACTATGTTGACTGGCATGACGTCGGGCTATATATCTCGCCTGCAGTAGTCAGAAGGTTAAAAAACACTAAATTATGAATTTTATTTTATCATTATATTTTGTTTACAAACTTTTAGTATTCTAATTGTTTTATTACATTTGTTTCTTTGTCAGAAAAGTAACACTGGATGATTTGAAGGAGTTGTTGCCATCTGTGGGCAGGTAAGTCTAATTATTAGTGATTTATAATCTACACAGTCCAGATGTGTAATGCTGCCCAAAACATGGGAATGGGAATTCATTTAACATCCTCCTATCCATAAAGGTTCAGGCACACAGACCATGGATCCAGCCTCTGACATAGCCAGTGGGTGGTTCCGGGGCAGGGGGGTCCCAAAATGTGTTGATGTTTCCTTCTTTGTCTAGTTTAAATGTCTTTTTGATTATCCAGATATTGTTTTAAAAATGTTTTCAACCTACTGCTTGAAACCCCATTTATGTAAATTATCAGCTTTTATTCTAATCGTGTAGTCTTGGTCACAGCTAGCATGACCATGTTAGAAGTTAAAACCAGGCACATACATCTGGTATCTGAATGTTAAATAATTATTACAAGAAGGTGAAGTTCATTAGTTCAATCTGTTGTGAGATATACAAAAAAAAAAACATTTGTGTAGAAGTCTACATCATGTGTTAGCTTATGAAGTTGGTGATATTGAAGTTCATTGGTTCGATCTATTGTGATATACATTTGTGTGTGTAATAGTCTACATCATGTGTTAGCTTATGAAGTACATGTGTAGGTGATATTGAAAGTTCATTGGTTCAGTCTGTTGTGATATATATTTTTTGTGTAGAAGTCTACATCATGTGTTAGCTTATGAAGTTGGTGATATTGAAGTTCATTGGTTCGATCTATTGTGATAGATATTTTTTGTGTAATAGTCTACATCATGTGTTAGCTTATGAAGTTGGTGATATAGAAGTTCATTGGTTCAATCTATTGTGATAGATACTTTTTGTGTAATAGTCTACATCATGTGTTAGCTTATGAAGTTGGTGATATTGAAGTTCATTTATTTAGTCTGTTGTGATATATATTTTTTGTGTAGAAGTCTACATCATGTGTTAGCTTACGAAGTTGGTGATATTGAAGTTAATTGGTTTAGTCTGTTGTGATATATATTTTTTTGTGTAGAAATCTACATCATGTGTTAGCTTATGAAGTTGGTGATATTGAAGTTAATTGGTTTAGTCTGTTGTGATATATATTTTTTGTGTAGAAATCTACATCATGTGTTAGTTTATGAAGTAGGTGATATTGAAGTTCATTGGTTTAGTCTGTTATGATATATATTTTTTTGTGTAGAAATCTACATCATATGTTAGCTTATGAAGTTGGTGATATTGAAGTTCATTGGTTCAGTCTGTTGTGATATTTTGTGTTTTGTAGAAGTCTACAACACGTGTTAGATTATGAAGGAGATGATATAGAAGCAGTCCTAGGTATCACATTTGAGGTCAGTAACACTGTTAGTTTACTTCAAGTAATGCTAAATCTAAGTAATAATTAAGCCCAATTAATCTAAACTTTCTGATGACATTATCAATTGGATGTTGACATTTTCAACAGTTTGCCATCAGCAACAATGCATAATGTTTATACCCTTTCTCATAACCAACACAGAACATTCCACACACTTGAATATATCACAGTTGTAGGGCACTGGTTGGGTGTGTGAAGGGGTTTGATCTTAGAATCAAAGCACCCCAAGCATTCGCCCTTCCAGCTAATGACATCAGTTTGCTACATTCAACAGATTGTGATTTGGCAAATTATGGCTTAAACCCTGCTTATATGGCAGCAGTGTGTTTCCTGTCTCAACCAGTGGTCACAATCACCATTATTAGATACCAACACTGCTGAAGTGTATCCATACAGAATCACCAAACATTAGACACCAACACTTCTGAAGTCTATTTATATCATTAAACAAATATTCATTTCCTTTAACATTATTGTTTAAAATAGCCTTAAACATTTATTTGTTCAAATAAATTCATTTAGCCCCTCCTTCTCCATTCATAGACCCATACAGTTACTTTGGAAATGTTAAAACATATTTTGTTTTGATATTACAGTATAAATAATTGTTTTTAGTTTGAACTATTGGTGCTGTTTCAGATTTCTGTTGATGTATTTGGAGAGTTGAAGACACATGAACTTTGTCCTGATGGAGCTAAGAAAGCTGTCACACAGGATAACAAGTAACAAATTAAAATCTACTATGTCTGTTTTTTTAGTGTTAAGTCATATGTAACTTTCTCCACATTCTGTTCAGTTTAAAACAGAAATATGTCACCATATGGCATGGTTGAAAATAAGTCTAGCCTAAACTCTTTGTCACATAACAGTTCAATGTCTGGTATATGAAGAATTCAAGTTGTTATAATAATCTTCAATCAAGTAACCAATTAATCATTTATGTAACTTGGTTATCTCTTACACACCCATGTAAGATGTAACCCATTGTAGATCAACTTCATCTCCAGTGCATGTTGGAGATCACTTGTGAATCTAGAGTCTGGTTGTTATGAGGTCACGACCCAAGTGTCTCAGAATTCGTAAATGCAAGATATCATTTTAGATATAGGCTGTCCCATCCTCGTACAAAAATGTTTTTTGTAAATAATTTTAGTTTGTGTTTTGATGTAAAAAGAAAGGTTTAGGAAATAACAGAAATATACTATTTTTGTATGCAGTTTAAAAACATTTGGCTCATAAATAAATAAATTCCTAACATGTATATTTATCATATATTTTACAGCAGTGTACGAACTTGGGATTTTTTTTGACTCGCCAATCGGGCCACTCATAGCAGCACTTTGACTCGCCCGTACAACTTTTGAGTGGCCCAAGGCTGCATTTTGTTTTAAAAATACCTTACTTAAATTGCACTTTACAAAAACATGTTATAT
Organism: Dracogyra subfuscus; assembly: GCA_016106625.1. NCBI lineage: Eukaryota > Metazoa > Mollusca > Gastropoda > Neomphalida > Peltospiridae > Dracogyra > Dracogyra subfuscus. The sequence goes on from JAECMU010330830.1 coordinate 5,416, forward strand.
CATACAAACAATAATAATAACACAAAAGAAGGAAACAGAAATTGTTTTAGTTTCATAACAAATACATTTATTTCAATAGTTGTCACAAGATCCACACAATCAAACATCAGGAATGTTTTACCAAGGCTCTGTCTTGGAATGAAAAGGGGTATAGTAGACTCGGTATATTTCACAAATACAATGCAACTTCGGAAAACCTGTCTGTCTCTCTGTAAAACATAGCGTAGCGAAATGCGACAATTTATTCTGATTGTGACTAAAGATGGACATGTCCGAGGTGTTTCGACTGAGCCCACGAATATTACGTGGCTGACTGGTCAAGACATTCCGAATGGTTTTGGAGCATCCGATAGACTGGGGAAGTGGTCGCTATTATATCCTATATGGGTTTGATAGAACAGTAACAGGAAACCAGTTGAAAACAATAAATACAAATTAAACTTCCTGATCAACTAGTAATTTGCATTTTATACCTAACATAATACGCGGAAATTTTGGGTCGCCAGGCGGGCGACACGTGATAAGGTTTTGACTTGCCCGACGCCATTTTGACTCGCCACGGGCGACCGGGCGACCCTTAACTTCGTACCCTGTTTTATATTTTCAGTGCAATCAATGTATGTGATATTTTTTAGATCACATATTTTAAGAATTTGATAACTTTGCAAATTAGATGTAAATTAGTCGCGGTCTCGGCACTAGGTTTATTGGCATTTAAGCAAATGTACTTGGGTGACACTCCATGATTGACGTATGCATTCATAGTCATCAAATAAAAACATTAAAATGGCAATTTGACACTGAAAGCGGTCCAACATTCAGAAAACAAAAACATGTGAGGCATAACTTTATTTTGATGTAAGGACATCCAAAATGATGTCATTTGAGTTTGACATCATTGCCATTCAAAAATACACTGCACCACATATTGTTGTGTCATTTGATTATTTGGTAATGGCGGACTGGAATTAAAGTTACATGTACAGTTTACAAAAGCATGATGTATTAAGCTTGAGCTTATATGATAAAGAGACTATGACCCTCGTGTATTTCGGTATTATCAATATCATATATTAGGAATAAAAATAATGTATTATGCTTGCCATAGGCTTGCATAATACAATTTTTATTCCTGGTAATTTTACATCAATGTGTGATACTGTTTGTTTTTTGTCACAGGCGGGAGTATGTTGATCTGTATATTGACTACGTGTTTAACAAAGCGGCAGAAACCCAGTACGATGCTTTTAGCAGTGGTTTCCTGAAAGTGTGCGGCGGCCGTGTGTTGGTGAGTGACCGTCATGTTGTTTGATGTACTCTAAATTAGACAAACTAAAATTAAACATATTAACTTATAGAAAGATTATAGAAACCTACTTATCTAGACTCATATTAACATATAGAAAGATGACTCAAACCTACTTATCTAGACTCATATTAACATATAGAAAGATGATTCAAACCTACTTATCTAGACTCATATTGACATACAGAAAGATGGTTCAAACCTACTTATCTAGACTCATATTGACATATAGAAAGATGACTCAAACCTACTTATCCTAACTCATATTAACATATAGAAAGATGACTCAAACCTACTTATCTAGACTCATATTAACATATAGAAAGATGATTCAAACCTACTTATCTAGACTCATATTAACATATAGAAAGATGATTCAAACCTACTTATCTAGACTCATATTGACATACAGAAAGATGGTTCAAACCTACTTATCTAGACTCATATTGACATACAGAAAGATGATTCAAACCTACTTATCTAGACTCGTATTCACATACAGAAAGATGATTCAAACCTCTTATCCTGACTCATATTAACATATAGAAAGATGATTCAGACCTACTTATCTAGACTCATATTGACATACAGAAAGATGATTCAAATCTAGACTCATATTGACATATAGAAAGATGATTCAAATCTAGATTCATATTGACATACAGAAAGATGATTCAAATCTAGACTCATATTAACATGTAGAAAGATGATTCAAACCTACTTATCTAGACTCATATTGACATATAGAAAGATGATTCAAACCTACTTATCCTGACTCACATTAACATATAGAAAGATGATTCAAACCTACTTACCTAGATTCATATTGACATATAGAAATATGATTCAAACCTACTTATCTAGATTCATATTGACATATAGAAATATGATTCAAACCTACTTATCTAGACTCATATTGACATATAGAAAGATGATAAAAACCTACTGATCTAGACTGATATTGACATATAGAAAGATGATTCAAACCTACTTATCTAGACTGATATTGACATATAGAAAGATGATTCAAACCTACTTATCTAGACTCATATTAACATATAGAAAGATGATTCAAACCTACTGATCTAGACTCATATTAACATATAGAAAGATGACTCAAACCTACTGATCTAGACTCATATTGACATATAGAAAGATGATAAAAACCTATTTATCTAGACTCATATTGACATATAGAAAGATAATTCAAACCTACTTATCTAGACTCATATTGACATATAGAAAGATGATTCAAACCTACTGATCTAGACTCATATTGACATATAGAAAGATAATAAAAACCTACTTATCTAGATTCATATTGACATATAGAAAGATGATAAAAACCTACTTATCTAGATTCATATTGACATATAGAAAGATGATAAAAACCTACTTATCTAGACTCATATTTTCAAAGCTATCTTAATGACACAGTGTTGAAAAACAGACATAGGCTATAGCATGCGTCATTGTGATATTATAGTTTACAACGGTTTTATGATATCATAGCACTGAGATAGCTTCGAATATATCTATCCAGGATAGGTATGGATCTGAGCAGCAGTTAATATATAACTGTTGTCCAGTCATCCAAGACAGTTTAATACACAATCGGTAAAGCCACCTGATTTTATAGCTTGAGTTGCCAGTTGGATAATGTATAAACCTTGGACAGCCCTAGTGAAACATGATATTTGAATCCATAACTGTTCATTCAACTCGTATATTGATAAAACTTGTTTTATATTTATTCCTTTGAATGTTCATCACAGTGCATGTGAAAACATTTCAAATTAATTAATTACATTGTTTAATTAAAATATATTTGCTTTTTGCTCAACCATTAAAGTTTCATGTTTATCTCTCACAAACTGTAAGTCCTAAATCAGTGAAACTTGGTGTGTTGTTGCATCTATGAATGTTCATCACAATGCATGTGACAGTAAGAAAATTTAAGAAAATTTAAATTGTAATCTAATTTGTTTTTAAAATATATATATTTTTTTTTTGCATTGAGATGAATGCAACTATTAGTTACTATTCTAGTGACTGAATAAGTTTATGATAGACATGGCATTTAATTCTACAGAATTCTGTTGTTTTTGTGTGTTGCAGGAACTCTTTCATCCTCAGGAACTGCAGGCCATGGTTGTGGGAAATGAGAATTACGACTTTATTGAACTGGAGAAAGTAAGAAATATGTTTTTATACAAATGATTCTCCGTAATTGTTCTGTCTTTTTCTTACAAAAAACTACCGATTTACTACTTTACTACAAAATTAATGTTACACAATTATTGAGAAAAAAAAAGGCTTAAAAAGTGACAATTTTAAGATTAAAAGTTACACAATATGTTATTTTAACAACTTTTAAAACTAAATGTTTTAGTCATTTGATATCTGTTATTTTTTATGTTACATAAGGGCTAATCAGTGTGTGTAGTTTTTTGTTGTGTGTTATAACTTTTAAAACTAAATGTTTTAGTCATTTGATATCTGTTATTTTTTATGTTACATAAGGGCTAATCAGTGTGTGTAGTTTTTTGTTGTGTGTTATTATTGTGAAAGTTTGTGTATAGTTTTATCATGTAGAGTTATAGGGATAAAATGTTACTTTTGAAACAATTTGCCCATATGTGACAAGTTATGGCTCTTGAACTTAAGAGACATGATAATGTGTTTAGCGTGATAGGGAACATGAATAGCTTCAGCTGTGCTCTGAGAGTGACTGGGTGTTGTGTTTGTTACAGAACACCGAGTACAAGGGAGAGTATCACCGCTATCACCAGACCATCCAGTTCTTCTGGGAGGTCTTCCACGAGATGTCCATGGATGACAAGAAGAAGTTTCTTGGTAACTATGCTAACACGAAAAGCTTTAGCAGTTTGGTTGTTACTGAATTGTATTTTAACCTTCTAACTACTACAGGTGAAATGTTTGAAAAAAATTATATAGGTTTAGATTGTTGACTTACAGTTCATGAAGATTTATTTGACACCCAATAGCCGATGTATTTTTCATGTTGGGGTGCCGTTTAACATTCATTCATGAAGATTTATTTGACACCCAATGGCCGATGTATTTTTCATGTTGGGGTGTCGTTTATCATTCATTCATTCATAAAGATTTATTTGACACCCAATGGCTGATGTATTTTTCGTGTTGGGTTGTCATTTAACATTCATTCATTCATGAAGATTTATTTGACACCCAATAGCCGATGTATTTTTCGTGTTGGGGTGTCGTTTATCATTCATTCATTCATGAAGATTTATTTGACACCCAATAGCCGATGTATTTTTCGTGTTGGGGTGTCGTTTAACATTCATTCATTCATGAAGATTTATTTGACACCCAATAGCCGATGTATTTTTCGTGTTGGTGTGCCGTTTAACATTCATTCATGAAGATTTATTTGACACCCAATAGCCGATGTATTTTTCATGTTGGGGTGCCGTTTAACATTCATTCATGAATATTTATTTGACACCCAATAGCCGATGTATTTTTCATGTTGGGGTGCCGTTTAACATTCATTCATGAAGATTTATTTGACACCCAATAGCCGATGTATTTTTCATGTTGGGGTGTCGTTTATCATTCATTCATTCATTCATGAAGATTTATTTGACACCCAATAGCCGATGTTGACACCCAATAGCCAATGTATTTTTCGTGTTGGGGTGTCATTTATCATTCATTCATTCATGAAGATTTATTTGACACCCAATGGCCGATGTATTTTTCATGTTGGGGTGTCATTTATCATTCATTCATTCATGAAGATTTATTTGACACCCAATAGCCGATGTATGTTTCATGTTGGGGTGCCGTTTAACATTCATTCATTCATGAAGATTTACATATTTTTGACAGTTATGGCCAAATCACTTTGACTTTCATGGGAATTTATTCAATGTACATAACTGTTAAAAATTGAATTTATCCATATTTTACAGAGTTATGGCCCTTGCACTTTGTGGGGCTCACTAGGACACATATTGCTTTAGCAGTACTCGCAGAATGCTTGTTTTTATTGGGGAAACTAATAGGGTTTTCTAGCTGTTGGTGTGAACGGTGTGTTGTTCTGCGTTAAAGTTTATCTATGTGTGTTGTATGTTTTTCAGTGTTTTTAACCGGCAGTGACAGAATCCCTATCTTTGGAATGCAGTATGTCAAGGTATTTGTTTAATTTCTCTTTAAGATGATGCATTTTTTGATATAGTCATAATTTAAGTAAGATGGTTTTTGCAACACCAGATAATAATAATTTAAGTAAAATACACACTGTATTTTTCCAACATCGAATAGTCAAAATTACCAGATTAAGTTAAAGTTTATTAATTATCGGCTATTGGTAATTTTGACATAAAGTCTTAGAGAGGAAACACGAAATATTTTTCCATTAGCAACAAGGAATCTTTCATATGCACCATCCCAAAGACAGAATAGCACATGCCACAGTCTTTGATAAACCTGTCGTGCACTGGCTGGAATGAGAAATAGCCCATTGGGCCCACCAACCACGCATCAAGCAGGCGCACTATCACTGGGCCACATCCTGCCCTGATTACCAGATAGTTGTAATTTAACACATATGATTGCTGGTGAATTGAAGGACTAAAACCTTAAAACGTGACATGATTTCTGTTGAATTTAACAACTATAAGTATAAAGCTGTAACCTAAGATTTGTTGACTTAATCAACTAACAGTATGAAACCGTAACCTGATATTTGTTGACATAAACAACTAACAGTATAAAACTGTAACATAAGATTTGTTGACTTAAACAACTAACAGTATGAAACTGTATCCTAAGATTTGTTGACTTAAACAACTAACAGTATAAAACTGTAACCTAAGATGTGTTGACTTAAACAACTAACAGTATGAAATTGTAACCTAAGATGTGTTGACTTAAACAATTAACAGTATAAAACTGTAACCTAAGATGTGTTGACTTAAACAACTAACAGTATAAAGCTGTAACCTAAGATGTGTTGACTTAAACAACTAATAGTATAAAG